>JARHVA010001016.1:2337500-2340000 GCA_037957365.1 Torreya grandis
ATGTTCCTTGATTCCTTGTCCAACCTTTAGCTAAAGTGTTGTCCTAGAAAAGTCTCATCTAGTGGTCTACAAGCCTCCTTTTCTACCTTATCTTTTGTTCTTTTTGAGTTTTATTTTTAAGTCCTATCAAACTTATGTTAGAAACATAAATGATATTACCATATAAATTAGACTTAAATCCATCCATAGTTGGCCCATTCATGGGAAATAAATTGCTTTGTTCTCCGATATTGCACCAATAGGGTATTTACAAAACTAAATACCCCACAATTTTTGCCTTGGAATGAATTTCATTAATAGATATTGAAATGTTAAAGGATACCTATTAAGGGTTCTTGGGATGTACATAAAACACACTTCAACAAATTTCATAGGTTGAAATGGATTTGTTGAGATGCCTTCTAGTTTTGACAATATGGTTTCTTGTTAACATCTCATTATTTTAGCCAACAATATCATGTGGCTATGGGAGATCAACAAGAAAAATTATTAGCATTTTTTTACTCACATAATTTATATTATTTAAAATTTAAAATTTATAATATGTTAAGATAATTATTTTTTAGATGATTTATTAATTTGGGTAAATAAGAATGGGCTTTGTACAATTGAATGTGGTGGTTAAGGTTTGAATATTTTGTATGGAAGGTTTAGAATTAAATTCTACGGGGAATTTTTACTTTAGAGAAATCACAAAAAGGATCCAATTTTGAAAATGGATTATGAATTATGGTTTAAAATATTAATTTTTAATTTTTTTTATGTTTTTATTTAATATTATAAGGAATAGAGATCATACAATTTTGGTTGAAATTGTTCAACCTTTAATTAAATAAAAATGTTGTTATGAGTTTGGATTAGAAAATTTAAGCTATCAAACATGATGATATTATTGTTGGTTTAAGTATTGATGTATGCATGACTTCCTTAATAAATCATTTATCCTTACATATTCACCCTATTTATAGTCTTTGAAAGCACATAATCTATAGAAGACTATCATTTTATATCAACAAGTTAAGAATATGTATGAAAGAGAAAAAAACCTTTGGAAGAATGATCAAGGCCATAGGAAAAAACAAATTTTATGATAATAAAAAGGTAACATTTTACTCAAATGTTGGAAATGATAAAGTAAAATGAAAAAATAAATGGCAAGGTGGGAAATCAAAGAAAAACAATGGTAAAATTTAGGAAAAGCAAAATAACCAAAAACACATTTTACAAATAATGTGAGATAAAAGTGTGTCATGAAACCCATGATTTCAAAATTCATGGGACAATATTGATGCCTATATAAAACAAAAAGAAGAAAAGGAAAATAATAAAATGTTGGAATTGGACTCTACACAACTTTTAAGTGAGTATTTGCTTTCCATCTTAAATGAAGTAAATATTGCCTCAGTTCGTTCAATATAGGATAATGCATAGGTCCTAAACTCTAGTGCCACACAAAATATGACTTTTTGAAGTGAATTATTTGAGGATTTTTATGAATTAAGTTGTGGTCCAATAATTTTGGCAAAGAAAACAAGTCTACAACCTCAAGGAAAATGTTCAATTTTACTCAATTAACAAGAGATTTAAGATTTCATTCTCCATAATGTCCTATAACTTCCTCTACAGAAATTTTTTTTATCCATATTTTAAATACATAAAAATGATGCCACTTAATTGTTTTGGATGATGGAGGATTTAAGATCACAAGATAATTTGATAATGCTCTTGTTCTGACTAGATTTAAGGAAGGAAAATTGTTAAAACTCATGGGTGAACATTCAGTTCCTATTGGATTAATTTCTATTGATACAAAGTTACTTAGTATTTTACTTTTTTAGTATTTTTTTTTAGTTTATTTACTTATTTTTTTAGTTGGTTGGTTACACGGGAAAGTTGGTTTTGCCCTATAACCTCCCGTGAAAGTTTTATAATCTTTCACACACTTTGTAAATATTATTTAGAAATAATATAGTATCTATTTTTGGGTGTAAAATAATTTATTCGTGTAATATGTTAATGTTATCTCTTGTTGTCCTAGCCTTCAGTGGTATCAGAGCCAGTTGAAGGAGAAAACTATGTGGGAGGAAGCAATGCAACATACTTGTAGCAGCCTGAGAATAGTCTGGTAATATCGATTGCTATTTTTTATTATCTATCAAAATATTTACACATATGTGGTGAATTTGTATGACAACTAATTTTTTTTATCAAAGTAATTCAAAAAATTTAAAATACAACAAAAGAGATCTATACGGCATGCTAGTAGAAGAAGACACCACAAACAAAAAAATTATTATCTGGTGATTTATTGACTTCATAGAGTATTGGCAGTCACATTCTCAGATACCTAAATATAGCTTAGAACATATAGTATATTATTTATATATATATTCACTTTTTTATTCATATTATTAATGGCATTGAATCACTTTACTTCATAGATCTACAATAATGCTTGATATTTTATTTTCAGATAATTAGCTTGGAGAGATAAGTTGCC
>JARHVA010001016.1:3095000-3295000 GCA_037957365.1 Torreya grandis
ATAATAGATACATTGGTAATACATTACACATATAATTCATAACCTCCACTAACTTCTTATCATTATTATATAGAAACACAACACTTATGAATGTAATCATAATTACATATCATAATTTAGTACCATTTATACCATTCACCATAATTTTAGATCATGAGATAGTCAATGATGATTTTGACTTACACTCTTTGTTTGTTTGAGTTCACATTGATCACCAACCTATATAGAGTGTTATGGTTGATAATGATTCAAGTGTGAATATGTTTACTATCACACTTATTAATCATATTGGATATATATATATATATATATATATATATATATATATATATATCTAATTCCTACCACAACAATCCTTAAGGGATTCAATGGACACACTTAGAGTTATATCAGTAAGATTACATTACCACTATAGGTTGGTTCAACACATGTGGCCATAAATTTTACAATAGTAAATAGTGCAATAGACTTTGATATATTATTAGGACACCCTTGGATTCAACAACTTTATGTAGTTCCATATATATTATGCATATGTTTGAAGTATATTTATGTTAATGATGTCATCAAAATTCATGTTATTCCATACAAATACCCCCTCCAACAAAATTATTATCATTACTACATGGTAGATTTTAGTTGAATAACCTCAAAAGGTTCAACATACTTAAAAAATTTAGAAACAAGTGGCTAACTTTACAAGGAGATAGATCCTTAAAAATCCACTCAATCAAAATTTTATCATAGATTATAGAGATCCACTCTCTACACTAACATGTCCTACATTGATAGTACAAAGCACTAAGGGTTTTCCATAAAGAGCACCAAATCAGAGTTCATAAAATCCACGACGATTTTCGAAGAGTCCTAGATACACACTACCATGTAACCCACATAACATGCTACAAATCATGGTTATTATAGTAGAAATTATAATACATAATCAAATCAGTTTTTAGATTTCAAATTGAGAAAAAATCAATAACATTAGCACGACACTTTTCATTCATAAGAGGTCATCCTTCCTATGCTAGATATATGACCTATTAATTATGAGGCTCTTCAAAGATTTAATGGTTAGTATGTTCCTTTTAAATTTTCATATATTCAAAGATTACAAATACACACACACACACACACACACACACATTCATAGAAAAAATAAAAATTATAACCTATGCATGATATGTGTGGTTCATTTACATCAGTTCATTTATGCTCATTATATACAATATTTATCTTTATCCAGTTTATATCAAATATACTTCACAAGTTTACTCAGATTATTTAAATAACATACAAATTTCTGTTTACAAATATAGTTGCAAGTGGTAATATTGTCTTAGACCCAAAAAACTTACATAGACAAAATTTCCCTAACCTAAGTAGTAATAATATATGATATTATCCAATTCCACTAGACTTATCCTAATAAAAACAAGTTGTTAATTCTAAGATTAAAATTTGTATGCATCTAAATTCTCTCACTTTATTTAATGTCACTAATATCATTATTAGTCGACACTAATTCTACTTATCAAATTTATCTCATATAATCCCATCCTAAAATCACCCCCTTCTAATCATTTATCTAATATCTCCCTTTATGCTCCCTCATTTACTAACCTTAGTCCTATCCAACTTCTTCATTAATTTATCCTAGTCCAATTTACCTATTATTTGGTAATTTTAAATTCCTATTGGCCCACTTACTAGCTTATGCCTATTCTCTCCTACACCCCTAATTCTTAATCCCTATATAATCCCCCATTTAATCATCATTAACCCTAAGAAGGATTCTATAACCCTCTAAATCTAGAACCTTCTCTATTCTCACCCCTCCTCTCTAGAAGCCTCTAAATCTAGAGGATTCCAAGAAATTTTAGATTCCTTTTAATTCTCCACCCTTGATCTCCCTCATCCAACTTTGAATCTCATTGGATCTCTCCCTCCATTTTTTATTTAAACCACCTCAATCCTTGATTGGACCCAACTTAGGAATCCATAACAAATACATTATCAAAATCATTTATCATGCCATCATAATGCTAAAATATGAGTCTACATGCAATTAATCATCCATTTAAACATCCTGGAAGGAGGCTAGTAGAAGTAAGGATTGGTAAGATTTATTCTATCATTCTAGTTTGTTTCCATAATCCTTTTTATTGGGTAGTTTAATTTTTGGGTTTAAATTAAGTATTTTAATTCATATGTACTCAAAATTCTACTACATTTTATTGACCACGGTGGGAGTATCACTTCCAATTTAATCATTTTTTCTTGTTAGTAGTGTTTTTACAAGCTTGTAGGTCTAATAAATTAAGAAAAATATCAGATTTTTGAATTTTTGAACACAAAATTGGAAGTTTTGGATTTGTACTAGTATTCACAACCTTGAAATCATAGTTTTTTCCTTGTAAGTCATAATTTTGACTTGACCATTAACTATCTTCTCTAACCATACAAATTTTTTGCCTCTGAACAATATCGCCACTTATGAACTATGACTATGCCTTGGAAATCATGATTTAGTATGCAAAACTCATGGTTTTGATTTAAACCACTAATGGTCTCATAAATTTTAGGTTTCTAACTTTTGACAAAATTGCAACTTTAAAAGTCATAGTTTTCTCTTGGTAATTATGACATCGAGGTCACAAGTCATGGTATTGTCATTTTGATAAAACACTAACAAGTCCTTTGTTGTATTTTGATTTGTAGGTTTTTTTTACCTTCTATGTTTTTAGGGGACCCATCATACCCCAATGTGGCATTTCATTATTCATAACACCTTTTTATCTTTGTATTTTGATCTAAGGGGTGTTTACTTTAAACACATACTTATTGACTAACCACATTTCATAAACAGGTTTTTATCTCTGTATAATTTGTTGTGTGGTTTTTGAAGTTGTAATAGGGGAGTGGCTAAGGTAAGAGGATCAAAATACAAATCCAAACACATGATCTTAACCTTTCCCCTATTATCTACAAAATTGCAAGTCATGTAATCCTAGAAATAGTGATTTTACTCTGTGGACTTATGGCATTATGTCCCTAGTAGTGATTTTATCCATTTTACCATTTTATAATATTTATGTCTGTTAATTGTCATTTTTAGATCTATTGGTTATAATTAAGATAATATTTAATTGGAAAACACCTATCTGTTCATCTAGTTTCTCAAAATTTTGGTTCAAATCTAAGTATCTATCTATCTTAAAATCTTAATATATCATAAATCAATTTTAATCTACATAACCATCTAAAAATAAGCATCTTTATACATCTTTAGGCATTTTAACAAATTGTCATATCCTATGTAGGCATTCATTTCTATCAATAGTAAAAAATATTAAGGTTTTTTTGTTTATCATAAAACCACAAATCTCAATTTATAGTTAATAGTGATTTTATCACTGTTAGTTGTGGTTTTGTATAATTGTCATGATTTTATAGTTTGAATATCACAATTAACTACCTACTACAAAATCATAACTTGTGATCTACATTTTTGTCTTAAAGTTATGATTTTGTCAATTCTACTTATGATTTTTCACTATGTAGTTGTGATTTTACATTGAATTTTGCATTCAATATTGCCCTTTTTTAGTGCATTTTTTGGGTCATTTTTTAATGAATTTTGAGTCATTCCAAGCACCCCACAAGACCCAAATTTCCTTTGGCATCAAGGGTCATCCCCTCAACCTTGCCCTATACCACGATAGGGAGTACAACTGGGGTGCTTCCCTTGGACCCCATAAGGAGCTCTATCCCTTGACCCCATAAGGGTAACTACCCCTTGACCCTATAAGTGGCACTACCCCCAAACCTCTACTCATGGCCCACTCACCCAAATAAATTATAAAGCCAAATCACAAATTTTTAGGGTGATTTTTCTTAAGACCTGACACTTTGTTTCTTGCAGGGGTGAACCTAAAGGCTATTTTATTTCATCTAACATCTTCTTTTATAGGTCATATTTTGGTCTAACATCTTATCTTACAAGTTACCCCTCAAAGATCATTATTCAAACTACTAATCTTTGTCTTATGCGTTACCTCTTTTTGAGTGCCCAATTCAAACTACTAACCTTTATCTTATGCATTACCTCTTTTTGAGTGCCCAATTCAAACTACTAACCATGTGCTTGTAGGCCACCCATTAAAGACTCCTTTTATCACTTTAAAAATCATTTTTGTCTTGTATATATCACTTTAATCATATTTTCTTGTATATATCTCTTCATTTTGTCTTGTATATTCATGTCTACTATTTGATCTTGTAAATATCTCACACTTAATATTAATTAGTTAATTAATCTTTTGTTTTCTTGATTATATCTTGAGGGCTATGATAGTGTATGATCTCCTCCTTTCATCCTAATAATGATTCTTAGAGGATAAAAAACCACCTATAAACCCTCTTTCCTTTTTCTTTTGTAGGGGGCTAGTGATCATGGATTTTACCACCATGCACTAATCTAAACTCCATATTCCAATGGAGTCTAAAAATTAGCAAAACTATCATTTGGTGCTAAAGTAGAATTCCCCATAAAATTTTCTATTTCTATGGAGTGAGGGGAATTTAAGATCCAAGATATAAGGTGGTTAGAAAACATCCTATACATACTTGGGCCCCACTGTACCTTCACATATATAGGGGATGTACATAGAAAACCTTGTGAAAACTTAGCATAGGTTCCTTCAACTATAACAGATGTCTCATTATCAGATTTAATATTAGCTCTTAAGTAGCCATCATGTGAAAATGGGGATAAGAGGGTTCAATTGATTCTATAATGGGTCACCGACCTATAGCCTCACCTACAAAGTTGTTTAATGGTGAGAGCATTGGGTTACACACCTTTGAGTTTAACAAACATAAGTTTATGGCTTGCTTGCTTGGGTATGTGTTGTACTAAACCCATGTTGTTTATGAGCTGAGTCAACCTTTAACCAAACTTATATACACCTATCTAAGTCTTTACACAACCCACCTTGTACATCCTATCATCCTTTTATACATATCACCTTATATATTCTTGCCTAATCATATCTATCAATTTGTATATCCTTATCCTACTGTATTGTTATCCCATCCCCCATCTTGTCTTCATCTTGTCTTAGGCCAGTCATACCCACACCTCATCTATATCTTGTCTTGTACATCCATCATCTCCTTGTACATAGTGTCCTTTTATACATCCTTTTACACATCACATTCTACCTCCCATCACCACCTTGTCTTAATCATCCCCTCTTTGTCTAACTATATCCACCCATCATTGGTCATCCCCCCATTACTCTCCCATCCTAATCATCATATTGTATATCCTTATCTTACCATCTTGTACATATATTCATTTTCTTATAGACCCTTCTTGTCACATCAAAACATAAGGACCCACCTATCATTAGTCACTCCACCCATCATCTACATATCCTAAATCACATCTTTACATCCACATCTTGTCCTAAGTCCATCACTTGTCTTGACCTTGCCTTCATCACCCATCTAGTCTAAAGATATCCTATCTTATCATAGTAGGCTCTTTAGGTCATATAAAGGTCTAAACCAACCCCTAATTCATCATCACCTATCTATATTTGACCTTGTCCTATCATCCTATCCCCTTCATCACATCATCGTACCCTATCTAATATTGAGCAAATCAGTCCAAGGTTTTGAGGTTGCCCTATCATCCTAGTCTGCTATCATTCATCATTTTATTAGATCTCATACCCTAATCTATATTTTCCTATAATTTTATCACTTTGTCAGTCTTAATCTAACAAATGCAATTATCATCAATCTAATCATCTCTAGTTCAATCACCTTGCCTATTCATAACTAGCACCCATCATATCATCCTCTTGCTCATTTGAACCTAGGAACCCATAAAATCCCTAATCCTTTTACTAGCTTAACAACTAGATAATGTTGATAGGTTGGTATCACTTATTGCACTATCAGTCCAAAATTTGATCTTAGTCCACCATCATCTTAATCACATCCTCATCACATGTCATACTCAGTTCTTCTAACCATTTTTTTTAATAAATCATATCTAATCATTATTCTACCTCTGCATCAACCCCCCTTCATCATCTATCTTATATCATCTATCACCACGAATCTAGACCCCACTTTCATAGACCAATACATATTTGCCAATAAGGATGAGATCCCCTTACGATTACTCTTGATGGGTGTTCCACTTCCTGAAGGTGTTAATACCATATTAATTATTTCACCTCCCATCCAACCCCTTAATGTGAGTCCCATTCTCATCCTCCATCCATTAGTCATATCCCATCATTGACCCCTTCCTACATTAGCAAAGGGAATCTAATCCTATCCACCTCATCTATTATTAGTCCATTCACCCAATCACGTCAACAACCATCTAATCTAAAGATCAATGCTTCCATATCTAAGTCATAAAATGAAGTGGATCCTTATAATCCCATTCATATGTCCTTGGAATCCATTTTTAAACAAATTGTCACTACTAACATCATGGTCTATCCACCCATATGACATCTTGATCCTACTAAGCCTCATCCCTTTGGGTATAAAGCTAATCAATATTGTTTTTATCACCAGACATGGGGGCATACCATTAATCAATGTTATAATTTCCAAGACTACATCCAAGACCTCATCAACCACGGTGACATAGTAATTGAGGATGAACCAAATGAGTCTATATCCCTAGGTAAATAAGAAAAATAATGTTGAGATTCAATTCCAAATCATGATCAAGCTCTTACCCTTCTAAGACAAGGTCAAGACAACAGACCTATCCTCCATGATTCCCCCATCCTTGACAAATCTTCCATCAAATCCAAGTCTATTTCCCATGAATCTTTCCCTTGTGAACCCTTTTATGACCCTTTTGAGTCCATCATTTCTCCACCATCTCCTTCTCACCCATCACATCACATCCCCCATGATGAGAGATCGAGTGTAGATAATGAATCTCCTACTAGTATCATTGCATCTTATACATTAGAGTGAGCATCAAAGCCAACACAAGCCTCATCAAAATTAGGATCATCTTAAACACCTATATTTAAATTAGATTCCTCATTAGAAACATCATCCCTCATTGATATTATAGTAGATATTGATAATGCCTATATTTTTGAGGATGTTCCTAATCTAGATACCTCTAACATATCACTAGGCATATCTTTTGATCCTAATCAGGATGATGATGTCATAACAGAGTTATTACAAGATTTATCTATCAAAAACTTTTGGAGTGAATTCAATCCTTCTTTGAATGCATATATCACAACTAGTCTTACTGATCCTTTTACTAATCTTGAGGAGATTTTCTCTGATGTCAAAATTGGGTCTCCTAGGAACCCCTATTAGGACCATGTTTCCCCATCACCACTCATTGACCTCATCACACCATCTCTACCACCTCCATCCATCATAAATCCCTTTCTTCCCATCAATGATCATTTAATCACCTCCCTCCATAGGGATAAATAGGAACATACATCATTGGATCCTTATTTGAGAAATATAATGTGTGCCACAAATACAAAGGTCCAAAACTATATTCCAGAAGTTATAAATCATAAGCAAATCAACTTTGATCCCATAAATCAAAATCAAGTAAATTCAAATCATCAGCCTAATCCAAATGTTTCTTCTCTTAATGAAGCCCAAAATATGGCACTAGGGGACCATCAAAGTCAAAATAATCATTATATATCAAGTCAAAAATCAATATCCTCTTATGAAGCCCAAAAGTAGGCACTAAGGGGTAGTCAAATTCAAATATAATCAACACATCAAAATAATTTCAAAAGCACTATAAACATGATTGATCATCCATCAAATAATTAGATTAGAAATGAATCATAAAGTCAAAGCATCTTGGATATCTTATAGTCTTTTATCAACTAACACTAATCAAATGAAAAATGTATAGTATCTCTAATGATGTATGCAACTACTAGTCCTAATCCCCCATCAACCATCACATCTTCTTATCACTCTCTAATAATCCCATCAAGTCCTACAATCCATTTTAGTCCATTAGACCCCATCAACATCAACATCTAATCAAATCCATATTTCCCATCACCTTCCTAGGCAACATTGTCTCTCTTGGGGGTGATGAAGACACCTAATCTAGATATCTAGAGAGGTCATAATCAAGAATCACCAAAGGCCATATAAACCCCAATATATCCAGTAGAAACAATATGATCCCAATGTCACACATCCCTAGAATAGGTGTTGGATAAAGATAATAATAATGTCCACATATCGCATGTCATACCCTTCTCCAATAAATTTAGATGCTCAATCTATTAAAAAAATCACAAATCATTTGTCCAATGGTGAAAACTAGTCTTTTGACACCTTGGTCAAGTACTATGATGAAAATCAGTTTCTAGTGTCATGGTAAAATAATCTATTATCTACATTGTACCTCAACACTTAGGGACACAATCCATCCCTTTCATCCATCACACTCATCCCTTGGAAAAATCCATCCATACTGGTCTCATTCTTCATCAACCTTGTCTATATCACCCATCCATGTCTATCTTATCCCTTGATCCCACCCATCATCTACCAGCATATCATGTTCTTTCCTACCTTGAAATTCATAAAGAAGTGGAAGGTGTCTTGAGAATGTTTTGGAATCATCTTGGCATATATTCCAATGAACACTCTAAACAACTAGTTCCTTCATGATGTGGTCATTGGCAATCCTTATCCCCTTTTTCCTTCATCCTCATCCCCTTTTTCTACATTACCCTCATCCTTTTATTGTCCCATCCATCATTCCATCCATTATAATATTTTTTAATCTTGGTATTCCATTTTCTAGTAACCCTATTTGTATAATATAGTGTATATACATATTCCAAAAATCCCTAAAAATAGAAAAATGTCAAACACACTAAAAATCGTAAACTTTGAAAAAGCCAAAAATAATCCAGGGTGTCTTGTCTTATGCCTAATCCCTTAGTCAAATCCATCTCCATGTCATTCATCTTTCATCACATATGATATCCATCTCATATTTTCCCATTTCTCATTTTTGGATATAACATTTCATCTTGGAACCAAATTAGAGTGGTCACCGATCTCTCCATTTCTTCATCATCCTTTTGAAGAGGTCTTATTGACACACATAACCTTGTCAAAGAATTTAATATATCACCCATCACTTCCCTCTCATTGAATTTTCATACCTATCACCCAACCAATCATTACTTTGCTAGTATGAAAGGTATTTGATCCCATCATTTCCTACTCTTCGTGTTAGACCGAACTCTTACAAAGCTTTGTCTATTAGTAATACTTGCTCATCTTAAACATCACTTTTTATAAAATCATATTCCTTGACCAATTTTCAATTCAATTTTAATACAACATTAGTACTCAAAGACATTATCCCACCCCATCATGTCAGCCATCCTTGTATCTTAAACTAGGGTCAACATCTCCTCCATATCGATCCTAATCCTTATCCAAGCCCCCATATTCAAATCCTCATCTAAGTCCTTATCCTAATTCTAATTAATATCCTTATCTAAGTCTTAATCCTAATCATCATCATTAGTCTATCTAAGTCTATCCTAATTCCATAATCACATCTTGATTATCCTAGTCTAACCCATCACCCAGTCACTCATCCCATCATTTGATAAGACAAATACTTGTGTGTATTGCTCATATGTTGTTTGACTTAATTGAATGTATTTTATCATGTAAATATTTTATTCTCTTTTTATCTGTTGGTCAATGAATGAGGATGCAGAGTTTAATACTTGCCCATTTTTATGCACTTTGGCACCATGTCCTCTTGGTCATACTTATATCACGGGGCATACTGCCAAGTGCCATATTTATTGGATTTCTTAGAATATGATGAGCCTTATGACAATTGTGATGGCTTTATCACCTACCGCCTCATCATTTATCCAACCATCTAATCATCCTTATTTCCCATCACTAATCTAATCCTCTCAATCCACTCAACTAACATCTAATCTTTTATCCCCATCATCTATCATCATCATCTCAATCATATCTTCTCCCCCATATTTTGGTCACTTGATTGTATTATTTATCCTCTATCATTTCCTACATCATATTGATTAATTCAGCTTTGATCTACACCCATCATTAATCTCATAAAATTAGTATTATCCTACCTTACAACCCTCCCTTTTATGTGTCCTTACTTGGAATATGTCTAAATATTATAGCCTTTTAATCCTATCATTAGCATGTTACGATTGATTACCCATCAAGATGTGTTGACAACCATGACACCCATCATCTTTACTCCCTCTACATGTGCCTTTGCTAGGGGCATCATCAATTTATAGCTCACTACTCAAATCAATCATTTTCTTAATATTTTATCTCACACTTGGAATCCCATCCCCTCATCTATCCATTGCATCTGACCCCTCATTTCTTATTTCAAGTGGCCATCCATCTCATTCTTCCCCACATGTCCCCTTGAGGGAGAATCATATCTACTAACATCATCTAATAACATTCATTCATGACATGGTTTTTATTTGAAATACCATTACTCTTTCCACTTCTTTTCACTCACAATGCCTTTTCAAAGAGGGGGAAAATGTATGCATCTAAATTCGCTCGCTTCATTTAATGTCACTAATATTACTATTAGTCAACATTATTTTTGCTTATCTAATTTATCTCATATAATCCTATCCTAAAATCACCCCTTTATGATCATTTGTCTAATATCCCCCTTTATCCCCTCTCATTTACTAACCTTAATCATATATCACTTCTTCATTAATTTCTCCTAATCCATATTATCCCATCCTAATCCTATTTACCTATTATTTAGGAATTATAAATTCCCAATGGCCCACCTACTAGCCTATGCCTAGCTCTCTTACACCCTTAGTTCCTAATTCTTACCTAATACCTATCTAATCCCCCATCTAATCAAAATTAACCCTAAGAAGGATTATATAACCCTCTAAATCTAGAACCTTATCTATTTTCACCCCTCCTCTCTAGATGCCTCTAAATCTAGAGTCTTCTAAGGGATTTTAAATTCCTTTTAATTCTCCACCCTTCATCTCCCTCATCCAACTTTGAATCTCATCCATTGATCTCTCCCTCCATTTTCTATTTAAAGCACCTCAATCCTTCATTGGATCCATCTTAGGAATCCATAAAAAATCCATTATCAAAATCCTTCATCATGCCATCATAATGCCAAAATCTGAGTCTACATACAATTAATTATCCATTTGAACATCCTAGAAGGAGGCTAGTAGAAGTAAGGATTGGTAAGATTTATTCTATCATTCTGGTTTGTTTCCATAATCTTTCCTATTAGGAAGTTTTATTTTTGGGTTTGAATTAAGTAGTTTAATTCATATTTGCTAAAAATCCTATTACAAAACTAGTCACATGATTCCTATAGCTTGCTTATATCTTAGCAAGTTAATAGGGGCATCTTTTACATAGGTTTAATCATTATAATGCATCCATTTTATTTATTTCACAAATATAGTACATTACATAAAATCTAACATTATTACGAACTTAATTTTAAATTTATATATTATTGGATACCTAAGTTTTTGATACACTAATTTTATCAATTACATATGTGTATCAACTTTACTTATTTATGCATGTTTATCATGTTTTGATTTTTTAATTCATGCCATGTGTGTGTTTCTTATTTGGATTGTGGATATTTGACCATGTCCTTGTGTCAAGTTGGTACCAACCTGGTCAACCTGCTAAACTTGCTCTGATACCAACTGTCAGGATCTTGCTCTTCAATTAGAGCACATATGATTACCTCTTCCATTAGCAACTACACATGGAATTTAACTAGAATGAATAAGTAACTAGAAATATGAAACAACATAGGAATATGAGAGACAATACACAATTGTATTAATAATCACTTAGAAGAAAATACAATAAAGAAGATGCCACTTCTTCTTCCACCTCAAAGGCTTGCCACACCTCAAGACCTTCTTCCCTCTCTCTCTTACGGTCCCAACAATCAACTCAAATATAGAATTGATGTTCACCTCCACCAGTCAGTAACACGCTGCCAGTACACCAAGTACACAATCATACTCCAAGTAGATCTCCCACTCTCTACTGTCACCTGCAAATCACCAAACCTTACTCACCAATGTAGATCTCCAAAAGAAGCCATGCACACCTATTGACCAAGATCATACATACATGAAGAACCCTTCTGATTATCCAAACCAGCACCCACACTTGGTACTGTGGCACTAGGAGGATCACACCATTGCTCTCCTCTCTCTGAAGGAGCTTATTTTGCTCTCTTACTCTCTAGCACTAATTTACAATACAACCCATGAGTCTATTATATAAATCTCATGCTTACAATAATTAGACTATCTTAATTACAATAATTAGACATGCAACTCAAGACTATAATTAGCCTTTACATGCAAACTCTCGGTTCAACAAATTAACTATCCGTGCAATAAATAGTTTTGGAACCACCATAGGCGACAGACGTCAATCCCTGTCTGCCTGGAGGTGACCGACATCGGCTGACCTCCTGTCGATGCCAGTTGTCTTCAGCTCACACTTCCTGATGTCAGTTGCCTTCCACACTGCACTCTACCGACACCGGTCTCCCTAAAACTCAGCAACCTCCTCCATGTTTGCACCAGTTGAAGCTTTTAGCTCCACAACCTAACAATCTCCCACTTGGAGATAAACAACTGCAACTATACCTGTACCTATACACCATCTAATTTGTTTCCTGGCTTGTATCCTTCTTCAAGATCAATCCTGAAGACCAACCACCACACAACCTGTGATGCTACACCTATCATCCAAGTAACCTGCCACATCTGAACCTACAACTCCATGTAGTGAAGACCTTAACCCTACATAACATGTTAACCTACTGTTAGTCCCTCTCAAATACCTGAGAATCCATTGAACTGCCCTCCAGTACTCCTTCCATGAATTGGCTCCAAACTCTCTGACAACTCCCACTGGTTGGGAAAACTCAGGTCTACACCAGACCTTATGTGATTTCAAACACTGTTCTAAGCTCTGCTTAAACTATCTATCCCTTGGTGTGCTTATCGATTCTACATCCAGCATCTTGAACCTTTCCAACACCATCTTCACATCAGCTCCCACTGGAGACAAAATCTCCATGTCTCTTATGCCAAAGAATTTTGCTGCTCCCAAATTCTCCATGACATACCACTGAGCTAACCTTACCTTTAGCTCAACAAAACCCTATATGTACGAACCTACTAGCAAATCACCCACATATAGTAATTGGATAATGTCATGACTCATCATTCACCTGGTAAGACAAACACAATAGTTACACTGACATTGACTAAAGCCCTACCTTGTCATCCACCTGTCAAAACCTGTACCACTATCTTGCAGTTTCCTCAAGACCATATACCTTGGCCTTCCATCTTACATATCCATCCACTCCCTTCTTCAACTTGGGAATCCATCCATCTCTCAGTGCTTTCTTCCAGCTGACAACTCCACCAACAAACTCTTGTTTGGTTCTTCTCCAAGGACTCACACTCCTCATCCATGCCAAGCTCCCACTGTTTCTAGATTCTACCTGATTGCCTCTTCACATATTTCTGGTCCTCGACCATCAGTAAGCAACTAGTATGAAGGTGGACAATGAATATGAGGTCCACTTACCCTTTCAATCCTCAATATGAGCGTTTGAGACCTTTTTGACAGCTTGTTGTCTACCCACCATCCGTTCCAGTGACCAATCTCAGCCATCTCCCAGTCTACACCCAACCGATGCCGATTCCCTACACTGACCCTGACTTTCAACGTCATTTCTTTGGCCAATGCTGGTATCCCTTCTGTCGATGTCGGTTCCTATATTATCAACGTCGATCTTCCTATTGCCAACATCGGTTACTATCTGACCGATGTCGGTACCTGTGTTCGCCTGTGAGTGATAACTTTTTACCTGCAAGCTCCTTTTGGGTCAAAACCCAATTCAAATTAACACATCCCTACTCAGAATAATTCAGTCCCCTCAGCTGATCTCTGTCCATCATCTCCTCCATGAACACCAAGGCTTTCCAGTTCTTAAGTTTGTCAAAGATATCTATCTTCCACTTAAGAACATGCGTTCCCCTCCTACATATGTGACCAAGCCTATAAAGCCACATCTCTGCAACAAAAGGTGAATCAGTAATATAAGTAGATAGATAAAGGATACCTATTTTTTTACCACCATCTAGTTCAAGTACATCCGCTGTGAGAGTTACTGTGCATCTCCCATCACCCAACTTTTCTAAAGAAATTAGACTCATCTCCAAGACTGGTACCTGCATGACCTCCTTCAACACCTATGTGTTACTCGTCTATAATTTCAGCTTCACTTCCCCTTCATCAATAATCTGACAAGGCTCACCAACCCCTAAATAAATCTCTCCAAAGTCTCCAAAGACATACCCATGAAAAGATGCTCTATTTTGGGCTGCATGGAAAGAGGCAAAAGAATATATAAACCAAGGTTCTACTTTATCTAGAGCAACCTGTACAACATCACCTGCAACATCTGCTTCTACACACTGATTTTCTACCAACCAACAATCTTCCTTTACCTGCTCTTTCTTTCCATCAATCAGACAATTCATGCTATTCAGTTTCTCCATTCGTAGCTTACTTTCTTCTGCCATTGCTATACTCCCACTCAATCTGAAGCCCCTGAGAGTGACCTGTAATCAACAAACACTAACCAGATCTGAAACCACCTATTAGTAACCCAGCCAAAAGCTCTGATACCACTTGTCAAGTTGGTACCAACCTGGTCAACCTGCTTAACCTGCTCTGATACCAACTGTCAGGATCTTGCTCTTTAATTAGAGCACATATGATTACCTCTTATATTAGCAACTAAACACAGAATTTAACTAGAATGAATAAGTGACTAGAAATATGAAACAACACAGGAATATGAGAGACAATACATAATTGTATTAATAATCACTCAGAAGAAAATACAATAAAGAAGATGACACTTCTTCTTCCACCTCAAAGGCTTGCCACACCTCAAGACCTTCTTCCCTCTCTCTCTTACGATCCCAACAATCAAGTCAAATATAAAATTGATGTTCACCTCCACCAGTCAGTAACACGCTACCAGTACACCAAGTACACAATCATACTCCAAGTAGATCTCCTGTTCTCTACTGTCACCTACAAATCACCAGACCTTACTCACCAATGTAGATCTCCAAAAGAAGCCATGCACACTTGCTGACCAAGATCATACATACACAAAGAACCCTTCTGATTCTCCAAACTAGCACCCACACTTGGTAATGTGGCACTAGGAAGAACACACCATTACTTTCCTCTCTCTGAAGGAGCTTATTTTGCTCTCTTACTCTCTAGCACTAATTTATAATACAGCCCATGAGTCTATTATATAGATCTCATGCTTACAATAATTAGACTATCTTAATTACAATAATTAGACACACAACTCAAGACTATAATTAACCTTTACATGCAAACTCTCAGTTCAACGAACTAACTATCCATGCAATGAACAGTTCTGGAACCGCCACAAGTACTAACGTCAGTCCCTATCTGCCTGGAGGTGACCGACGTCGGCCGACCTCCTACCGATGTTGGCTGTCTTCAGCTCACACCTGCCGATGTTGGTTGCCTTTTGCACTACACTCTACCGACACTGGTCTCCCTGGAACTTAGCAATCTCCTCCATGTTTGCACCAGTTGAAGCTTTTAGCTCCATAACCTAACACCTTGTTTGTGGCTTTAAGCCTTATTATATGTTTATATGCATAAGAGTTACATTTGAACATGCCCCTTGTATGTGTCCCTTTGGCCTTCTTCATGAATGTTTTGTGTGATTTTTCATATACCTTTTATGTGTGGGAATCATGGCCATGCGTTTTGTTTACTCAGTTTACTTATTTTGCAATGTCATGGTCAATATCATCCATCTTCCTAGTTTTTCCATGCCATTATGGATATCATGCATCCTCACTTATTTTTTATATTCAATTTTTATTGTTTGGTTTTGGTCAGTTACTCAGGTTTCTCATTTGTAACATCTATCTAGACATGGAACTATGTATTCTTGGTCCTACATGCATCTTATGTTATTACATTTCTCAATTCATCTATGATGATTCCATGATCTCCAATGTTGTCATTACTACTCATATTTCGATATTTTATATAACATCATTCACATAACTTTCTTATTTTGAGCTAAGTTATTACACATGCTTCATAACTCACTTCAAAAGAGGGGGCACACATAGTGGCTTGTCTTAGAGACTAAGTTGTAAAACATTAGTGCACATATAGAATATAATAGTGTTTACTTAAATGACCATAGTTCACAACCATAATATACCCAAAAAATCACTTTAAAATAACAACACTCCTTTGGAATAAAGGCATAAGTAAAACACATTTAGAATAGTGTGTTTTTATCCCATCAATAAAAAATTAAAAAATCCAAGTTTCTCAAAATTAAATTCAGTGTACAGATCAATTTTAGTATTTCTCAAAAATAGTTTTCTATATTTATGCTTAGTTTATCTTATTAGATTTTTCTCAAAATTGGGGGCATCATATGCGACATGTGTTTCAATTTTTTTACATAATTTTTGCTCAGTAAATCACTTGATATTACTTAGTTCCAAACTCAATATGCTCATATATCTAATTGGGGCCATATGTGTGGTTCATGGTCACTTCTATTACTCAATTTTGCACCATTTCTTCCCAAAAGGAATGTAAACTCATGTCATTATCTATGTTTTACACACCAAGCTTAGATCATACTATAACAACACCAATTTTACATCAAAAATGAATCTTATTTTGTCTGTAGTAGTTGATTCATATTTTTGCACTAGTTTTACACTAGAATGATCCATTGAATTCATACGAGGACTCCAAGCTAATTTACTACCTTGGGAATGAAATTATGGAGTCAAGCACACCTTGATTTTTTTAATCACACTCTTTTTTTAATGAGGAATGGGGCATGCACATTCCAATCTAAGTGTTTTAATGCATAAAATATCCAAGGGTTATACCCTCTTCAATTACCAATTTTACACTAGAAAACACAAAGGTTTACGTACCCAAATAGGTGTATTCATTCCTTATTATTTTGATATATAGTTTTCTTATCTTTATTTTCATATTTTCAACTAAAGTTAGAACTAATTTATACATGTTTCATTACAAGTTTGCATGAAGCATAGTTTAACATGTGGCCTACATTCAAGACTATACTTCATATCTAAATTCATGTATAACTCTTTCCTTTTACTCTAGTACTTTCACTTTTTTGCATTACTAGCATAAAATAGGGGAAAATATAGGCACTAAAATTATTGTTTATTTATAAAGTAGTGCACTTATGACCAATATTTTTACACACTTAACTCATGTCCACATCCATATCTCCAAGTCATTATTCCTCTGTTTATATGTGAATGAAACTAACCTCAAAGTGGATTATTATTTTGAATATTCATGCTCACTATTCCAAGTAGCCTAAGCTCACTAATAAACCCATCATACATCTATTTTAGTTGTCTCTACTCTTTAGACAAGGCCACTCCTTTATGATAATCTCATTAGCCAATAATGTCTAATTCCCCCAGTCATATCCTCCTGCTAAATAAAACCTATTTTCTCAAATTTAAATTCATCTAATGGATCATACCACATATTTCTCAAGTCCCATTAGATTAATTTCTAAAAGATCATTATAAAACCACATTTTCTAACCATTTGTTCACTAGATGCTCATATGAAGAAAAATGCAAAATATCTAACTACACATTAATATGGAAGCATCTATTCTTCCCAATTCTGAGTCCACACAACTTGGAATTGATTCTGCATACACATCAAAGGTTGTGCATAATTCACTGTTTAATCACTTCATTATACTAAGATTGCACCAACATCTAGCACTACACCATTATTTTACACACGCCATCGTAACATGTTAGAACTACATGGAATTTGATCCCTCTTCAGATTATTAGTATGTAAGTAGTACTCAACACATGGGGTGTTTAGGTCAATCACAATTTCATCCACTAACCCATTTTTTCTCATTTATTTTGTTTATTCATCATGTTCTATTAAGCTAATATTATAAGTGAAGAAGGTACACAATGGATTCCATAATGAATCATACATATATGATCATGCACACAAGACTTATAGGTGAAGGTGCACACATTAATTTTTTCACAAAAATATAAAACCTTACCAGACATTGATGCCATATAGACAACATCACAAGTCAGCCCTATCAGAATAGATTGGCCTTGTCCCAAGCAAATGTAAATCCATGTTTTTGATTCATAGTGATCTCTCAGAGCATTAAAGCCAATTTCAAAATTGCAATCATAGTCATGCATGTTTCATTTATAGCTAATTTATTATTCTTTGGTAATTTTCCCTTTTAGCATTTTTCCATGTTTAGCAAGTTCCAAATCATAGATGTTTAATTTAAACTTATTTTATACATTCTAGTTTTATGCAACAATTTGTTTAATTAGAATTAAAACTCTCTTAATCAAAAATTTGATAAAACAAGAATAGATAGAAATAGAAGAAACATAAAGGAATGGGGTCACACTAAGAAGAAATAGAATAACAAAATCACATGAAAAAATAAAAATAAGACCTTAATTTGGAACAATGTTCCATATGCATAAAATAACATTAAAAACATTTATATAATAATATTTGTACTAAAATTAGTGTCTATAAGAACATATTCATAAATTTCACCTTGCACATTACAAACATATTCACCATAATATATGTGTTACATCTAATCTCTTTATTTTGACATGCGAGTTTCACATATTTACCCAATATCTCAAAAATGCGCATATAACTTATTGAGTACATTCATAAACATACTTATTAGGCACATATTTGGTGACTTATGATTGATAGCATGCCTAACTTTAACTTTAGTTTATTTAGATTATACATAGATCTTTATTCAAAAGCGGAGGCCCATATCTGATAAGAGTTTCTAACTCCACTCCATCCTCATATCACTTTCAATAAAAAGAGGTGTCTTATTTAAATTAGTATTTTTCATTTTAATAGTTATTATTATTTGTCACTTATCCATGTGTGTGAAGAAAATAATAATAGTTTTGAAGGTTCCCATGTGCATTGGGTTATACTTTTGGGATACACACATGGCAACCATATACTTTTTTCTTATTTCAAACTATGTGCTTGTAAACACTTAAAAGTAGGGAAAAATGTAGACATATAAAAATGATCCCAATATATTTATTATTTTTTAATTAGCATAGTTTTAGGATAATTATCTATTTTTGATTATTTGTCCAAATTAGACATCATTGGTGCATTTTTTACTTTTGGTGATCCCGTTTTCTCCCATGAACTTATTAGCTCTATCTTTATAACTCAAACATATATTTCTTCCCTCTATTTTTCAAGGCCTTTGATAGAAACATATGTACATTTATGGGTGTTTCATTAGGTCCATGCCCAATCATAGTGCACTCATCGCCTTTTACCACATTTTTTATATTTTGACTATTTAATGTTGGTTTGTAGGGTAACATGGCCTTAATTTAAATTCAATTGTCTATTAATACACAAGTATTGCAGTTAATTTATGATTAGAGAATAAATAGGATATTTTTATCATTATATTGAATACTCATATAGATTATAGAGAGATTGAGAAATCATTCAAACATCTATCATTGTTTGAAGTTAGTATTTGTTGTGAAGCTCTTTTGGCATAGGGTCTAGTGTTTTGTATATCAATAGATTTTTTTTATTTAAAATATTTTTTATTTTTTTAGATATATTTTATAGAGTAGTTTCCACCATTTAGGATCTAAAAAATACCAAGATAGTTTTTGTATTCCCTTATTTAGTGCAAGTCCCTAAAGTTCACATTGTTTTCCTTAAGCTTCAAATATTATGCCATTTTAAGGCATGGAAGATATTATTTTTGGCATGTCACAAATATTACTACTATATATTAAATATAATGACACCAAATTAAATAAAATAAAAAATAACACAAAACAATATATTATATATTTCTTAATTATTTTATCCATTATTTTATTATAAATAATATAGATAATGCATTTTCATTGACTAGTATGCTTTAGATTTTGGATATTTCTAGCATGTTTGTAAGTATGCCTTTATATTCAATTAGGGCTTGGTTGGTGTAAGTTTTTCTCAGAATGGGCCCCATGTTGTTTCCCAACACTGATTTAGAGCTTTGGTCTTTATAAAATCTCATTTATTATGGTTCTTACCTTTGTTCAAAATCATTAAACTTTATATATATATATATATATATATATATATATATATATATATATAAAAGTAATTATTATTTATTATATTTTAAATATATTATATATGCTTAGTTAGAATTAATTTAATTAATGACTCACTAGTGCTATGTATAAAGTGGAATCAATGTCTTACTAGATGTTTACCTATGAAAGTACTGAATATGTACTTGTATATAAATTTTTATCTTGATAATTTTTTAGATTCTATAATTTTTTGGGTAAGTGTGTAGTCAAACATCAAGTACAGTTGTCTACTTACTTCACTAACTTGATCATCAAAATTTATAATTTTTATTCTTTTTTATCTTTGACTTAATTTTTTTTAAACAAATGTAAGAGGGAAAAAAACCTTTTTAACATTATCTCACTTGAGAAACCTCATCAAGTATTTGTAACTACATATCCTACATGCTTGGAATTAGTGACAATTTAGTTCTTTTTTACATGTGAGGGAATTGGGAGTAAGGATTTTTCCTTCTCTTCCTAAGTGTGATACAACTACATGAACATTTTATTGTCCTTAGCTTGGTACAAAATGAAACTAAACCTTTTTCATATCCTTAAGAGCATAAATATAACTATTTTATGTGCACATAGACTTTAATTCACTTGAATTTTTGAAGATGCATCTTGATAATTCTTATTGAAATGCCTTTAGGTGTCTTGTATATATAAATGTCTAGATAATTTAGTTCTTTTTTACATGTGAGTAGAATTTTGAATAAGGATTTTGCCTTTCCTCTTTAAGTGTGATTCAAGTACATGAACATTTTATTATCCTTAGCTTGATACAAAATGCAGCTAAACCTTTTTTATATCCTTAAGAGCATAAATATAACTTTATTTTATGTGTGCCTAGACTTTAATTCACTTGAATTTGTGATTTGATGCATCTTGATACTTCTTATTGAAATGCCTTTAGTTGTCCTATATATATAAATGTCTTAAGTGTTAATTAGGAACCTATTAGCATGCAAGACAACCATAGAAAAGATAAAGAATTGACATAAATGAATCCAAACATCAAAATAAAGCAAAGGAGAATAAAAAGGCCCACCAAAAGATAAGATACAAAACCAAGAAAAAAATTAAGGAAACCACCAAGAAAAATTTATAGAATGGGTGGTGAATGCTTTTAGAATTATATTCACAATAGTGAGAAATCCTATGAAAATGTAAATCATGATTATCGTGAAAATTTTAAAAAACTGTATTTTTTTTGTAAATGAAAAGGTGAATCTTGATGAATATTTATAATATAGTAAAAAATTTAGAAAATTTATTACTAAAATCTTAAAAAGAAAGATAGAGCACTGCAAGAAGAAAATTCTATCCATGGAAGAAAAATTCTAATAAAATTCTAGCTTTATATAAGACATTGTAGGATTATAAAAGCATCATAGACCTAGAAAAGAAACATAGGCCATGGAAATCATTATAGGCTTAGGAAAGGACTACAATCCTATAAATACATCACAAACCTCAAAAAACATCAAAGCCTAGAAATATATCACAAACTTGAAAAAGCATCACAAGCTTGGAAAACTATTGCAAGTATAAAAAATCATCTCAAGTTTATAAAATCACCATAAGCCTCAAAAATCATCACAAACTTGGAATGGCATCACATGTATGTAAAATCACCATAGGCACTATAAATTATTATAGGACTAGAAAAGCATCACAGGGTTGAAAACCCATTAATTACTTTGAAAAATATTGCAAACTTAGAAAAACATCATAATCTACTAAAATTTCATAAATGTAGAAAAGTGTAGAAATAATTACAAACATGTTATATGGGGTGAAATCATGAAGCTTAGTGATTAAATGGAGTCTTGAAAAAATACTTCGTAAATTAAAACACTATAGTTATTTTGTATTAAATTAATAGATTTACCTATAGGCGATAAATGGAAAAGTTAGAAGTGCTCTGAATTAGACCAATAAATTTCTTTATCAAATACACAAATGCTTTATTTATTTGTATATTCAATCCTAATTTATTGTATTTAAATCACAAAGATGGAAATAATTTATTGGATTGCTGTATATTTTCCAAACAATGTTGAAGTTACAAAGATGGAAAATAGTGCCTAATTCCAAGTATATATATACATATATCTAAACACATATAATACATAGTAAGGATAAGTATAATTGGCTAATTTAATTAAAATTTTATATTTTCCTTTAATTTTTTGGTGAATACAATTTAAAAGCACATAGAATGTTTGGTGATTTAAACATATTTTAAAATATTATAGCATCAAGTTTTTAACAATCTAAAAAATAAAACCATTGGGCTCATAATTCATTTGGCTATTTGGGTTTGAAATAGTAATGTACATGTTTTTTTTAGTAAAGTGTTATAGAGGCCGACATGAAAAATTAGCCAATTTCTAATTTAATAAAAATAGAATATATCTATATTATGAATAGTCACCACTCAAATTTTCCTTGAATAGAATCATTAAGGTGTTGAATTTAACACAATATAAGTAATGTCTTAAGACAAACAAAAAAAATAAACACAATAATCTTGTAGGCAAAAAGAATATATAACAGATAGGAACATAAGAAACATAAAGGAATGGGATCACAAAAAGAAGAAATTAAATAACAAAATGATATGAAAAACACCAATATTACCTTAATTTGATCCAATATTCTATATGCATAAAACAACATTAAAAATATTTGTATAAGATGCCTTGTACTAAAACTAATGTATATAGGTGCATATTTATAAATTTCATAACATTACATAATACAAATATATTCACCATAATATGTGTTACATCTAATATCTATATATTTTTTCTATATTTGGGATTCACATATTTACCTAACATCTCAAAAAGGGGTATATAACTTATTTAGTACATTCAAAAAAATACTTATAGGGCATGTATTTGGTGACTTGTGATTGATACTCTGATTAACTCTTAAGTTATTTAGATTCTACTCAGATCTTTATTCAAAAGTGGAGGCCCATATTTGATAAGAGTTTTTATCTCTTCTTCATCTTCATATCACTTTTAGTAAAAGGAGGTATCTTATTTAAATTAGTAATTATTTTTATTTTGCACTAATTTATGTGTGCGAAGAAAATAATAATAGTTTTGAAGGTTTTCATGTGCATTGGATTCTACTTTTGGGATACACATGTAATTATATAATTTTTTCCTATTTTGAATTGTATGCTTGTAAACACTTCAAAGTGGAGAAAATTTTATAAAATCTAAAAATGATCACAACACATTTATTAGTTGTTAATTAGCATAGTTTTAGGATAATTATCTATTTTTCTATTATTTGTCCAAATTAAGAATCATTGGTGCATTTTTTATTTTGAGTGATTCCCTTCTCTCCCCTAAACTTATTAGATCTATATTTCTACCTTAGAAGTCTCTTTATTCTCTCTATGTTCTAATGCCTTTGACAGAAATATATGTACATTTATGAGTGTTCAATTAATTCCATGCCTAGTCATAGTGTACTCGTCATCTTTTCCCACCTTTTTGGTATTTGACTATTTGATGTTAGTTTTTAGGGAAATATGGCCCTAATTAGAATTCAATTACCTATTAATACACAAATATTGTAGTTCATTTATGCTTATATAAAAAATAGAATATTGTTATCAATCTATTGAGTACTCATGTGAATTATATAGAGATTAAGAAATCATTCAAATGTTTATCATTATTTGAAGTTAGTATTTATTGTGAAGCACTTTTGGCATAGGATCTAAGGTTTTTATAAGCACTAGAGTTATTTCTATTTATAATATTTTTTATTTTATTTTTTGATATATTCTATTAAGTGGTTTTTACTATTTGAAAATCTGAAAAATGCCATTTTTTTTTTTTAATTTGCCTATTTAACACAGATCTCCAAAGTTCACATTATTTTTCTTAAGCTTCAAATATTTTTACCATTTTAAAACAAATAAGAGAATTTTTTTAAAGGTATATCACAAATATTATTACTTTAGATTAAAGATAATGACACCAAACTAAATGAAATAAAAAATAGCATAAAAAATATATCATCTATTTCTTCATTATTTTATTTATTATTTTAATATAGATAATTCATTTCTACTAACTAGTATGCTTTAAATTTTTCATTATTAAGTTTTTGTCCTCTTTAGATCTTTTTAACATGTCTCCTAATATATTTTTGTATTTGAAGAGAATTTCATTGAGATAGTGTTTTATTAGGACTAGACCTCCTATTATATCTTAGCATTGGTTTAGAACTCAAGTCTCTATAAAAATTATTTTATCATGATTCATTACTTCATTAAACAAGAGTTACGTAGTAGTTAGTCCTTGTCTTTATATTTTAACTTGCTTTTGCTTGAATTTGTATATTTATTTTGTAATTTAAATTTAATTTGTATGTTTATTTTATAACATAAATATAATTCACATGTATATCTTATAATATAAATTGTGTATCTTGTAATATAAATTTATTTTGACAATTTGAATTTGAAGAATGAAATTTAATATTGTAAAATAAATGAAGATAGTGAAATTTAAATATGTATCTTTCAATATAAATTTATTGTAATTATTTGATTTTGAAAATACAAAGTTTATATTATAAAATGCTCTCAACATATTAGTAATTGTAATTATAGATTATCTATGCTGAAAAAATTGATATATATAACAAGACCAAAAAGTAAGGCTAGTTATAGGTTTTATACACAAACAAATATACGTTAAAAATAAATGTACAAATTTTTTGTTTACAATTTGTTAGTAATATATTAGTGCCTCTGTCAAAACATTGAATTATTGCTTGGCCTTAAGAAATTGACGCTCTATTTGCTTCGTATTTAGATAATATTGCTTCTAAATATTTTGTCATCATATTACCACTTTCTTGTTTTTTGAGGTCTTTAATTTCATAAGTGGTAAATAATTTGGTTTTCTAAAGATATGATATGTAATATCATTTCCATTAACTACAAAATGTTTCCAAATAATAGCACTAATAGACATAACAATAAGGAAAGTAAAAAATATGATTTATAACCTATAACAGTTGTAAAAAGTTATTTTTGCATATCAAGCATGATAAATAATTATATATACATACTATTTTTGAAGGTCAAATAAGGGAATTATCCTTCTAAATTTTTAGGTTGCCATAGACCCCTTCAAGCAATCCTACCCCTCCCCCCCCCCCTCGTAAGCATAGAGAAGCAAAATTGTGTCTATCGACCGAGATAGGATATTTATTTTTCAAGCATTTTTGGCCTGTAGTATATTTGAATGAAAATTTTTAGTTAGTAAATTTTAAAATTTATAATTAAAAAAATAAAATAAAAAAATGTATAATTCAAATCAAGGGATTAAAATGATAAAATTAAAAAATAAATCAAATTTTAATTTAAGAAGTCAAAATAATAAAATTAAAAAATAAATCAAAATTTGACATTACATACTTTTCCCTCAGCTTAATAAGCATAAACCTCAGCCAAATAAGGGGAACCATCATTTATTTAATCCTAAAATAAGAAGTCATTTAAATTTTGCAGCACTGCTACATATATTAGTCATTTCTTTATGATATGTAGTATGTACTTTGGTAGAAAATAGCCTATTTTGTAAGTAGGAGGACATCGGTAGACCCTCCACACCTTTCTCATTGATTAAAGCATATGACAACAAGATCATTCTACCATTGATGTACTGAATTGAAGTGTTAGAATCAAACATAGTATATATGCTTTTTCCATATGCCTTTCTATGTCACACCTCAACTCCATTGCCCCTACATTGAATCTTACTCATATGATCTTCTCAATCACATCTTTGGCTGTTCCATGGAAGACCAATTTCTCTTCCACACTTTTCTTATGTTTTATCAATTCTTGCTTTGCTTTCTCATATTGCATTTGCAATGCTTTATTGATGATATGCTCAACCATTATTACCTGATTATGTTATAAAGCAACAGGGAAAATTAAAATCTAATGGAAATATAATAATAGTTTTTATAAGTATTGATTTCAAGATGAAAATATCTAACTCCTCACCTTGTACTTAGTTTTGTTGGACATCCTAAAAATTTGTGACTCAGCTAAAATGATATTCAGTGGGAGTATCTCCACTAAAATTCTTAGATAGTTCATACTGCAATCTGGTGTGGTGGTGGTCAAGAGTTGAGATTGGGGAAGCCTTGGATGCAGGATCAAAGGCTAGGTTTTATAGTGCACTATGTGGCATGGGATTGCTTCATAAGGATTGTACACCATGAATTCATCATAGAGTGTGCCTCCTTTGCCTTTTCCATCTTTCTTTAAAAATAGAGAATTATATCCCCTGTTATTGATTTTCTCCTTATCCATCCATGGTTTAGCTTCTTGCAACTTGTGACAATCAAATGACAGTAACTTTTCACTTATGTATAAGGAGAAGAAGCATAACAGTTTTTAGAACTGATATTTTTGAAAAAAAATAATACACTTGAAACATCAGAACTCAAACCCTTTAACAATGATGCCACATTGCAAAAACTAAAAGAACCCTAAATCTCTAACTATTACATACTTATACAAAAAAACCCTTTTTAAAAAAATAACAATGTTAAATAGGTAAGAAAAAATCACTAACCTGGATGAAGACAAATTTTAGTTTCAATTCATCAAAATCTAGAAAATTGCCCTATAGGATAAGGGGGTTCCATGTGCTTTCTAAGAATGTTATAAGGGATAATTTTTTTAATGACTTCACACTTGAAACTATGTAAGGTGGTAGGACTTATGATACATGCAGATGTTGTATACAAATGCTAAAATTTATCTGCAACATAAAAAACGTGGGATAATATCATTATACTTCAATATTATAATAATAATATTTCATGCAACTAACAATTGTCACACATAAACCCATTTAAGTGTTAAAAAATTATGAGTCTTGAGAATGACGTGTGTAATGTGATGAATGGAAGCGGGCATTTAGGATGGGGAAGTCGGACCCTATATGACAAATAATTGGTTTTTCCTAAACTTTTAGCTTAATAAAGTTAGATTGTAATGCACATATAATAAAAACTATGCCCACAAGTCGTAACAAATGCATCACTCACAGTTTGTATATAGTAACATGAGTTTTATATTGAGATTATTGCATAATTACAGGGTATATGTACAAGGGTCTTTTAGTTATATAATTTTATAAATATAAATAAAATATTCTATGAGAACATATGTGGAATATTTTTTAATATTTGATGTTAAACTATAGAATGTATAAAAAAAAAATTTATTGATCCGTTAGATAACAATTATTGTTTCAATCAATTTTTATAATTCTTCATGAAACAGGAACTAAAAATTCAACCATATATATAGATATGCATATGCTTAATTAAAAGTAATTTCATTAAAGATATGCATATGCTTAATTAAAAGTAATTCCATTTATGACATGTAATCATATCCTCCATAACAACTAACCTAAGATGTGAATTAACATAACTTTTGCACCCAATAATGCAACGTAATTATTTTGTATTTGTGGGCCAACACCGTCCCATTATCTTTAGGATTTTAGAATTAAATAAAATAAACAATTATAAACCATAAGCACATTGAAAAGACAGATTGGAGATATCTATAAAGCATTTTGGGGGAATAGAATATGAAGCATGCAATAAAATTTTTGACCATCATACCAACATCTCATCTCATCTCATCTCAAACAATTTATATTTTTCCTACGCCTTTCCAATTTATAGGGCTAGTGTGCATGTTGTGATCGGTGGAGTTCATAACATCTTCTTTTTTTATAAATACTGAAATCAACAAAGAATAATTTCACATAATCACAATAATATATATAAATAGAGATGCAAAAAGAATAAAAATAAAATTCACAACAAGAAGACCAGATATAACATGGTTCACCCAATGTAGGCTACATCCACCAAGAAACACTTTCTCATATTTTATTACAAGCCATGAGAGTACAAACCACTCTCAGATCAATCTTCTCACAATTGCAATGCACAAATATTGTTTGGAGCTGTGCTCAACAAACCCTCTTGAACTCACACACTCTATTCTTCCTTCTCAAACCCTTGTTCCCATGATGTATTACCTTTGAAATATCCATCAATACATAATACATCAACAAAGTAGTATTATCAAATAATGGGTACCAAAACTATGAGTGGAATCAACCCAAAACAGTTTCCCATTAAAAGGGGTCCAGAAGTTTTTTCAAAGGCTACTACTCCCAAACCTCGACGAGAAAAACATATAGAGTGTACAATACATTTAAAATGTATAGTATTTGAAAAATGCATTGTAATTTAAAAATAGGCTCCACAACACAACAAATCCCACTTTCACCCATAGATTGGATGTTAACATAATTTTTTGTCATTTACACAAAAGCATGACTGGCTTGAGTTTAGTGTCATTGGGGTTAGGGATATTTGTTTGCCTACTTTTTTTAGCCTTACATATTGTGATTGGCTTGTTTAATAATTTTAACATATTATTATTATGCATTGTTTCCAATATGCTAGTTGCATACAAATGTGTTAAGCTTTTAAAATCTTTCAATTACTCTAAAGGCATGAATGATGTTGTTCTTGACATCAACATATTCTATCCTTCCTCTGTTGGATTTGCATTTCTAATGTTGGTTAATAAATTTATGAATGGTGACTAATTTTTTGTGCATCCTTGTTGACAAAAAAATGTTTTTAATGTTACAACTATGTCAAGTGTTCGCCATAATGTGCAACCAAAAGATTTCTTTGCATACATTGAAATGCCATTTATAGGTGGAAGTTGCCCTAGGTTTCCAATAAGTATAATTGAGCATCCACCAAAGTCTTTTTTATTTTACTTAATAAATTACTCACACAATCAGCTATTTATTTTGTAGAACATCTTTGGGCCTATGAAGTTCTTTTCATCTACGAGCACATATTCAATGAAACTCATTTCTTTTGGAATAATTGTTAGTGCTTGTTCCTCATTTGCTTTCATTTATTGGATAGGAATGTGGAGCCTTGAATTTATTGTTGATGCATTTATGTTAAATATTGTGACACCGATTGGAGTGAGGAGAAGTAGGGGAGACCTAATTCTTCTTGAAATTCCATCCAGGCTATGTTTAATATTGCTTATCAAGTAAGATTTACATGTACCTATTGTTCCTTGTATAATCATTAAAAATGGTTTATCTTGTGTATTTTTATGGGCATGCTTTTGAACAATGTTGAATGTTATCTATTGTTTAGTTGGTAACTCATTTGGCATTGGTTCACTTGCATACCCAATATCTGCATTTTTGGTAATTGTGTGTTGTGAATCTATAAATTGTTGTGTGGTTATGTGTAGGCTGAGTAGTACCTTAGAATGATTTTAGTTGTGGTTGATGTCAAATTTGATTGATCCCAAGCATGTTAATGTCATCTATGTGATTTTTACCTAATGGGTGTGTGCAGGATAAGATTTCCCACTCATTCATTTCCATATCTAGTTGTATATCTTTTTGGTTGTCACTGTCATCATTATTTGTCTCAACATTGTTGTTTTCTTCTATAGATATTCACTCAATATGCCATGGAATGTAAGAATCCTTGATTTGTAACAATGTCTACCCTTTTTGAACCAATGACCCTTTTAATATTGTGAAATGGTTTGTAAAGTAAGATCTCTACCCAACAGAAAGACCCATATGATGGTGAATCAATAGGAGGCTTAGAGGAGAAATGAGGAAATATGAAAAACAATCACTTGAATTGTTCTATTTATTCATTGATTAGTTTTCCTTTTATTGGTGTAAGATCATGTTTGTGCAACTTCAAAGTGTGGCATTTTGTCTAGGAAATAAGGGTGATTTATGTATGCATCAATGAAAAATGGTAGGTTGTCTTCAACATATGCACCTTGAAGAACTCATCTAAAGATTTATTTTCCAATAAATAAGGTAATAAATTTTGGATACAAACTATTAATAGTAGATTTTTCAACATGCAACATGTTTCATGTGTGCCTATATCATGGTCAACAATAGTTTCTATGAAGAACTTGCTATATGCAATATTTTTTCATACTTTCAATTGTAATTGTATATGATATTCTAGTTAGCATAAGGTGGTAGTTTTTAGATTTTTTTTCAGCCTTTGCTACATACTTTGCTATATATTTGAGCTTGACATGGTGGTAAACAACTATTTGGAAATCTAAATTTTCATTCCATATTGAAAGCATGATTGCATTGTGGATGTTTAATCTATCATCATTTCCTGCTAAAAGGAAAGTTTTTCATCCTTCATTATCGATAAACATGCTTGAGCTTACTTGGAGTGGCCATGGTGCTCTATATCTGCATTGTAAAGTCATGCCCTTTTTCCATAATCATGTAGACTCATTGAATTTGGTGTGATGTTAAACTCGATTTATATGATCCTCATAATATTTTTGAGGATTGGCACCTAATATTTCATTGGTGGTGAGTAAGCATTAATTATCAATATCAAAATGATGTATTCTATAATGGATTCTATAATTATTATGTGATTTCCATGTTGATACATGTTGATCAAAGAATAGCCTTGAAGAATATACCTTAAGTGCATCTTCCCAATCTAATGTGTCCATGTTGGGTGCATTTTCTAGCCATAGATGTATCTTAGGATTCCGAAGAGCACACAAAGGGCATTAGTTCCTTGTTAGTGAATCTCAACAAAATCCAAGTATAATAATGCAATGAATTTAAACCAATCTTGTTTAAGAACTAGAGAGAGCATAACACAATGAATGAAACTACAAAAAATAGATAAAAATACACAACAATTTTATCTCCCTTGTCAAAATTATTATCCACTTGTTGGCATAAAAGATGTTCTTACTCAATGTATTCCATTAGAGACTTATTAATGCTTTCCCCATATTGGTAGCACTTCTCCAATGGCCGCATGTGTCTTTTTTAGTGTGAATCTTGATATCAATTTGGCGTTAACATTACTTTAATGACTTCTTGAATGCATTCTTGTAGAATAACCTTACACATAAAAAATTATTTGAGTAAAGTGAGGGCACTTGTATTTCTAGGTCTCAAAACTAACTCTGACCCTAGGGAGGTTATGTTTATTTCTAACTTTGGTTGAGTCTAAAATAAAATAGGTTGAGTTAGGTTAACACTAGGTTGGTTCAAAGCAATCATGAAAGCCTGATAACACACTTTAGATATTTATGAGCTGTGACAACTCATAAAAGATATTTATGAGGTTATGACTCACCTTTTCTTAAAATTAAGAAATTAATAAAAAAATTATTATCTCCTTTGAATTTGACCTCATGTTTGTTAAAAAATCCTTTTTAGATAAATGAAATTCACTAATTCAACTTGGAATTTTTACTTAAGCAAGCCAATTGAGATTTTTTTAATTAACCTTACTTAAGATATTTTTAATTATTTGAGTAAAGTGAGGGCACTTGTATTTCTAAGTTTCAAAACTAACTCTGACCCTAGGGAGGTTATGTTTATTTCTAACTTTGGTTAAGTCTAAAATAACATAGGTTGAGTTTGGTTAACACTAGGTTGGGTCAAAGCATTCATGAAGGCCTGATAACACACTTTAGATATTTATGAGTTGTCACAACTCATAGAAAATATTTATGAGGTTGTGACTCACCTTTTCTTAAATTTTAGAAATTAATAAAACATTTTATTATATCCTTTGACTTTGACCTCATGTTTGCTAAAAAAATCCTTTTTAGATAAATGAAATTCACTAATTCAACTTGGAATTTTTACTTACGCAAGCCAATTGAGATTTTTTTAATTAACCTTGCTTAGGATTTTTAGATTTTATGAATTGTTTTAAATGTTTTACATTAATAGATAAACAAGTTATAAATATCAATTTTCTATGTCGTAATTTGACTAGGGTTGAATCCAAGCTAGGTTATTGGTGCATACAGGGTAGTACCCTAAATAAGCAAAGCCTAAACACATTTATAGGTAATTATATCCCTTATGCATATGAATTTGGGAAATCCAAGTGATTTCTAGGCTTAATTTATATCATTTACTAGAAATCAATCAAGTTCCTAGTTTAGACATGAAAGTGGCCAAAAATGAGTGTCTATAATTTTCTCCTATTTGAGAAGGCATTGCGAGACATATTCACAATAACAAATTTTAAAATAATGCAACATCCATTAAGATGAGTGGTTCATGCCCTAAAGGATGGTTGATTATACTTGGATACCCTTTGAAGGAGTGGGTGTCAAAATAGAATCATCGAATGTTCCCTTAAAATGAATAAAATGACATGATCTAGTGGTAACAAGGGTGGAATTATTGATTTTACCAAAGGTGGTTATAATCAATAATGGTGATGGAAATAATAATTTGCCTAAAGGTAGTTATAATTAGTAACAAAATGGGGACACTAACTTTCCCAAAGGTGATTATAATTGGTGGCACAGGAATTTACTTTGATAGGGTGGGTAGAATGTAAAAATAATGAATTGCCCAAAGGAAATTATAATCATTATCACATTATAATAAATAATGATTTACCCAAAGGTGGTTATAACCATTAAATTGGTCAAAAAATAATGATTTTCCCAAAGGTGATTATAATCATTTGCATGTTTAATTACTTTATTTGAAATGAATTTGCCCCAAGAAGGCAAAATATATTATTGATCAATCAGAAAAAGAATTTAATGCATTTGGGTAAATTGGAAAGGGGAGCTTATGCAAAAAAACCCATAAAATGTATTTATCATGAGATGGCAAAGAATAACAAGATGTTTCTAGCCTAAATATGAGTATGAAGATGTGTTTTGTGTTGGGGGATCACAAGAACAACACCTGTTCTGATCCCACTTTGTTAGGATCTTGTTCCTCAGAAAGAGCATAGAATGATTACCAAATATAAGCAATTATAAATGCGGAAATAACCAGAAACACAAGTAACTAGAATTCACCAATAGCACAGAATATGAGAGACAATACACTATCTTGTATTAACACTTTACAAAAAAGAATACAATAAAGAGCCGCCACACTCTTCCACCTTAGAGAGGCTTCCCACACCTCAAGTGTACAGTAATTCTTCTACAACACTCTCCTATCAAAAAACAGTCCCAACAACCAATTCACAAACAGAATTGGTGTTCACCTCTCCAACTAGTCAGTAATAACCCTGCCAATTCACCAAGCACTCCAAAGTACTTCAAGTTGATCTCCCATGAACCTGCAACCTACAATTCAACAGACCATACTCACACATGTAGATCTCTTATGAGCTTGCAACAACCTACAACTCAATGATCTTACACTTAGGAGGAACTTCCTTGCCTTCCTTATCTTATACTTGTACAATACATGCCAATTTGTCTATAAATAGATCCCAGACTTAAACAATAACTTAGACTCTTAATTTAGACAATTATCCTCGTAGCTCAAGACTCTAACTGGCCTTTACATGCAAACACTTCATTCACTTAACTAACTGTCCGTGTAACGAGCAGTTCTAGAACACACAGGTGACTGACGCCGATCCCTGCTTGCCTAGTTCTGCCGACATCGGCCGACTCCCTGCCATCGCCGGTGGCCTTCTGCACTGGTCACGATCGACGTCGGTCTTGCTGCTGATGCTGGTGCTCCTAGATCTTAGCAACCTTTTGTTCCTTTCAGTTTGCAAAGAGTTGAAGCTTTTAGCTCCACAACTCAACAATCTTCCACTTGGAGATAAATAGCTACAACTTGTACCTGTACCTGTACCTGTACTCTGTCTAGTTTGTTCCCTTGGCTTTGTATCCCTCCTCAAGATCACTCTTAAAGACCAACCACCACAAATCTTGTGGTGCAAAACCTGTCATCCAAATCACCTGCCACATCCACATCTACAAACCATGTAGAAAATAACCTAAACTTGCATAGCATGTGCACCTGCTACTAGTCCCTATAAGAATCCACTGAACTGCCCTTCAATGGTTCTCTCCTAGATTGGCTCCAACTTGTGACAACTCCCACTGCTTGGGAAAACTCAGGTTTAGTACATACCATGCACTCAACCTTATTATGTGAATCAAGACACAGTTCATAGAACTGTCCAACCATCGGCGTGCTAACTGGTCTCACACAATCATCCTGAAACAAAGTCAACATATGACCTACCATGTCTCTAGAACACACTCATGCAAAAGAATCTTGCTGCTCCTAGATTCTCCATGACACACCCCTGAACTAGCTTTACCTTTAGTTCAGCAATACCCTGTATATGTAACCCTGCAACAAGCACATCATACAGTAATAGGATAATGTAGCTAATATTATCCAACCTGGTAAAGAGAAACACAATGATCAAACCTCCATTGCCTTGCAGCTAATACAAGACCATATACCCTGATCTTCTATCTCATGTAACCATTTCTGCTCTTCTTCATCCTAAACATCCATTCGTCTCTCAGTGCTTACTTTTGGTTGGCCACTCTACCCAAAACACCTGTTTGGTTCTCCTCCAAGGAATCACATCCTCATCCATGCCAAGCTCCCACTATTTCCTGGATCTACTTGTTCTGCTTTTTTAATAACTTCCTCGTCCTATGCCATAAGTGAGCAACAAGTAGTGTAAAGAAGGGAAATGACAAATTTAAGAACTTACTTACACCTTCAGTCCTCCATATGGGCGCTTGAGACTCCTTGACAGCGTGCTATCCACCCAAAATTCATCTCAATAACCGATGCTGGTCACATCTCAGTCTGCACCCGATCGATGTCAGTTCCCTGCGACTGCCCCCTTGCCGACGTCATTTTTCCCTGGCCGACGCCGGTAGTTATCTGCCCTAAGTCACCATCGTCAGGCTGCACATAGCCGACGTCGGTCTCTGTCTGGACGTCGATGCCGATTTTCCTGCCGACGTCAGTCTTTATGTTTCTCTAGTGAGACCTAACTTTTTCCTGCGAGCTCTTTTTGGATCAACTCCTTGTCCAAAACACCCTTGCTATACTCAGAATTCTTCTGCATCTTGTGCTAAACTCTATCCGTCACCTTCTCCTTGAAAACCAAGGCTTTCCTATTCTTATCACTAACATCAGATTCCTCAAGAAACATTACCTTCTTCTTCTGTATACAAAAACCACGATCCATACCTTCCAAATCCAAAAGCATATCCTTTGACTCAAGAACAAGCATCTCCTTCTTATCTATGTGACCAAGCCTATCAAGCCACATCTCTGAATCTACAGCTGAAGTAGATAACCCAGAAAGAGAGTCAGTAATACAAGTAGATAGATAAAGTGTACCTACTTTCTTACCTCTAGCTACAACAAGTGTACCCTTGGTAACCTTCCAAGAGTCCACTGTGAGAGTTACTGTGCAACCCTCATCACCCAAACTTCTAATAGAAATCAAATTTTGCTCCAGAACTGGGACATGCATGACCTCCTTTAACACCCATGTGTTACCTGTCTATAGTTTTAGCTTCACTTTCCATTTGCCAACCCCCTACACAAATTTCTCCAAAGTCTCCCTGGACATACTCATGAAAAAATTCCCTATGTGGGGATGCATGAAAAGAGGCACTAGAATCTAAAACCCAAGATTCTACTTTATCCAAAGAACATACCAAAGCATCCCATGTAGCGTAATCTACAACATTTGCTTGTTCTTCATGTCATTCATGCTGATCTTCACCTAATCTACAATCTCTCTTTAAGTGCCCTTGCTTTCCACACTTCCAGTAGGTTATTCTGCCATACCTGGACTTGGATCTTCTGCCTATCTTAGACCTTGATCTCCCATGCTCTATCTTCTCTCTTTGCCTTCCTCTACCTTCAACACTCAAAGCATTCCCTGATGACTCACCTATGCTTTTTCTGCGTATCTCTTCATTCAAGATCACACTCACAACATCATCCACTTTTAAGATTTTTGAAGGAGACACTGTATTAGAAACTGCCATTACCAAACCTTCCCAACTTTCAGGTAATGAACACAAGATTAAGAGAGCTCTAATTTCATCATCAAATACAATATTGACTGAACTTAACTAGTTTACCAAACCATGGAAATCACTAAGATGGCTATGAACAGATCCACCTTCCAACATTTGCAAATTAAATAAATGCTTCATAAGAAATACCTTATTAGAAGCTGAGGGTTTTTCATATAAATTTGCCAAAGATTCCATCAACTCCACTGTTGTCTTACACTGTGATAAGTTGGAAATCATAGAGGATGCAAGACTCAATCTAATAGATCCCAGAGCCTTCCGATCAAGAACCTCCCATTCTTCATCTTTCATATCCAAGGGTTTATAATTAACCCCTCCCAATGGTAAGTACAAATCTTTTTGATACAGATAATCCTCAATTTGCATCCTCCACAATTGGTAGTTCTTGCCATTAAACTTTTCCATCCGTAGCTTACTGTCTTCTGCCATTGCTCAACTCCCACTCAAACAGAAACCCTGTGAGTAACCTGTAATCAAAAACACACTAACCAGATCTAGTCTAATCTGTTAGTATCCCAACCAACAGCTTTGATACCACTTTGTTGGGGGATCACAAGAACAACACCTGTTTTGATCCCACTTTGTTAGGATCTTGCTCCTCAAAAAGAGCACAGAATGATTACCAAATATAAGCAATTATAAATGCGGAAATAACCAGAAACACAAGTAACTAGAATTCACCAATAGCATAGAATATGAGAGACAATACACTATCTTGTATTAACACTTTACAGAAAAGAATACAATAAAGAGCCGCCACACTCTTCCACCTTACAGAGGCTTCCCACACCTCAAGTGTACAGTAATTCTTCTACAACACTCTCCTACCAAAAAATGGTCCCAACAACCAATTCACAAATAGAATTGGTGTTCACCTCTCCAACTAGTCAGTAATAACCCTGCCAGTTCACCAAGCACTCCAAAGTACTTCAAGTTGATCTCCCATGAACCTGTAACCTGTAATTCAATAGACCATACTCACACATGTAGATCTCCTATGAGCTTGCAACAACCTGCAACTCAATGATCTTACACTTAGGAGGAACTTCCTTGCCTTCCTTATCTTATACTTGTACAATACATGCCAATGGGTCTATAAATAGATCCCAAACTTAAACAATAACTTAGACTCTTAATTTAGACAATTATCCTCGCAGCTGAAGACTCTAACTGGCCTTTACATGCAAACACTTCGTTCACTTCACTATCTATGCAACAAGCAGTTCTGGAACACACAGGCGACCGACGTCAGTCCCTGCTTGCTTGGTTTTGCCGATGTCGGCTGACTCCCTACCATCACCGGTGGCCTTCTGCACTGGTCACGATCGACATCGGTCCTGCTGCCGATGCCAGTGCTCCTGGATCTCAGCAACCTTTTGTTCCTTTCAGTTTGCAAAGAGTTGAAGCTTTTAGCTCCACAACTCAACATTTTGAACTAAAACGTAGTATAGGTATAAAAATAATGTTGTTAAACGAGCTTTGGAAGAGGCCCAACAAGATTATCTAATTATAAAATGATTAAAAAATAAGGTGTAGGATCAAACATGTAAAATAGACCACAAAGGCAAAAATACACCTCTTAGAGTGAGAAGAATGAACTTTAGACCTTAGGGGGTAAAAATTCAAATTTGTAGGCTATATATTCACCCCTATGGTGAAAACCAATTCATTTTCACCTTAGCCCCTTTATGATTTGAGTTTTGGTTTTGTGCACGAGCTAACTAAGAGAAATGGCACATGAAAGAGCATGATGGCATGTTGATGACTAGGTGAGAAAACACATGCGACCACTGTATGATAGGCCATTGGTATGTATCATCAACTTCATCATTAATGTCATTTATTTTGCATTAATTTTTAGATCTAAAGAAAAAATAGTGAAGTTGTCATTTGTATTTTAGGTAAAATAGTGGCTTCACTAGGGAATTCGATGACTTTATATGAAGTCCTCATTCCTGAAAATGATGATTTAAATTGTGGAATCAACATTGTCACACTTTTTTAGGTGAAGTCACTGTTTTCATGAAAAATGAAAATGGTGATCTCACCCAAAAAGGTGAAAAAGGCCAAAATGGTGACTTCACCATTTAGGAAAATGATAACCTTGCCCTAAAAGGAAAAACAATTAGCTTAAGGGACTCAACATGGGTCCAACTTCTAGTAAAGAGGGGGAAAAAGGCTTGATAGGGTAGGCATAGGCTCACATAGAATCATATATATATATATGCTAACACTATTCTATCTATTATTTCAAAAGTGGTTAATGATTGTGATAGCATGGGAGTGATGCTCCCACTATTTATGCACATCACACATTTGGATAGTGGAGATGACTAGGTTTCTATAGGATTTGGATTTTTATGACATGATGTTGATGCCATTGATTCATATTGAGCCTATTTGATCACCTTGGAAGAGATATGGTAGAGTGAGACCTCAACCTTTCACCTACCCATTAGAGAGGTGATTCTCACTCTTGAGAATAATTAACATACCTTCAAGATAATGATGAGTGGATGTAGGTTATTCTAGATATATATACTATAACAACATGATATGTTAGATGATTTGGCTAGATATCATGGCATTCCCATGGTTCATGGGTAGGTAGATATAGATTTGTTTGAGACTTACATAGATATACAACCTGGCATCCTTACACTTAGGGATCCTTCACCACCAACACTCATTGATAAGGAGTTCATGGTATTGATGGTTATTATCAATGGAATCTTTTTGAATAACAAGAGAGGTAGATATTTCCATATGGTCCTTGGAGGTGTCATTCATAGCATGATAGATAAGGCCACATGATTTTCATGAGGGCCAGCTATATGGGTAAAACTATACAAGGATCTACACATGGTGGCATATCACAGAGGGAGAAACATTAGAGCATATATATTATTAATGATCTAGGGTTAGGAACATATCTCCATAAAATGACTCATGGGTCAGAGATAGGTATGGGACATAGAGGAATAATTGGCATATGGATGGGCACAGAGTAGAGCAAGATGGTGAGGACACTAGGGAGAGATTTACTTCTACCACCATATTTTTGATGAGTTTACTCCTCATTTATTTAATTGGAGACCATACCTTATGTATTAGTTTTAGTGGTTCAAGGATGGTTGGTATACTACCTATATGATATCCAAGTGATTTTTGATAGGTAAGTAGTCACACATTATTGAGGAGTACCACCCTAATTTGGTACTTCAACATTTTAACATGACACATGATGTGTCAGAGGAGCCTAGGTGGTTTGCACATGTGACCATAGAGATCAACCAAGACACTCCAATCATTTAAAGGATTTTAGACACTACTAGCTATTTGAGTGTTCCACGTATAACATTGGCATATGCAAGGGGATAAAAAATGTTGGTTTTACACTTGAGTACATTCACTAGTGGGTATAGGTGTGCCCTTTAAGGCTTATTATACCCGTTGGAACACAACTAGATACTGAGAGGGTGGGTGAATCAGTATATCAATTAAAGCTAGTTATTTAAATACTTTCAATGTAGATTAATAGATATATGTAAATCTAATGAAACTTGTAAAGATCATACACACACAAATACTCATGACACCATATTTATATGTGGAAAACCTAAAGGGAAAAACCATGGTGAGAATAGCTGCTAGAATTTGATATTATAATCTAGCCTCATAGTTTAAAGCCTCACTGGAAAGCCTCACTAGTTACAATGTTTAAGCACACCAATCTGAAAGAGACACCAATCTCTTGATTCAAGAGAACCAACTCTAAGTAAGCACCCACTCCCTAATCTGAGAACCCACTCAGTCTATCTGATTGTACCAACCTATCAAATTTTTCTATGGAGATACAACTCCAATTTACAAATTATATTCATATATGAATATAGATCTATGTTCTTTATTATAGGTATAATCTATAAATGATCATAATTTACACATTATCTTTGTTCCTTTCTTCCTTTATACTCCTCTTTATTCCTATGGTCCTATGTCTAGATATATCTCTATTCGACACACTTCATCTCTCTCTCTCACTTTGCTCCTCTGTGTCACTATATTTTCAGTTTGACATAATTTGAATGGCTCCAGTAGCTTTTCCTTTATCCTAGATATCATATATATATATATATATATATATATATATATATATATATAATCTAGGGTTCCATATCTCCTATGTGTTCACACTCAAACTATCACACATCACACTAATTCTTGACTCTAGTTCATTATGACTTGAGTTGTTAGTTATCACATCTCGATTCCATGCATCACATAATTTGATGGTCTCTATATAATTGGCTCATCTTTAAAATACATCCATTTGTTAAATCTATGATAGGCGCATGCTATTCGTTAGATCTTTGTATGATTATTAACTTTAGCTTTGTAAACTTTAAAATGTGTTCATTGATCTTTCTCATCTAATATTTTGCATTGCATTGGATCTTCAAAGATGCACAATATTTACCTTGACTTGGTCATTAAACTTTGACACTTTGACCTCATCTTTCTACTTCCTATATCTTTAGATCACTTTCCCTTTATTGATCTTCTCAAAGCTGCTTAGTCTTGAACTTTCCACTGTATCGATAAACATTGAACACTTTATAGAATTTGAGTCAATTTACTCCATTGGATATCCTTTGTGTGATCACTTGCACATCATCAGATCTTTTAACAATCTTTATCATTATTTATGTCTAACCCTTGAGAATGTGATACTTGGATTAAGTACATGCATTTTGTACATAGTTATTAGTTCCTGCCATTGAGACATTTGGCATCCTTGCATTGGTCCTCTATCTAACAAACTCATGTGCTTATAACACTTGGAATAAGTTTGTTCACTTAGAGGGACCTTTGACACTCTAAATTCATCATGCTCCATTAGATCTTTAATGTTTGATTAAGCACTAGCAGTTTGATCTTCCAATTAGATCGATCATTAACTCTGACAAGTTTATGCTCATTGGGTCTTTATCTACCAAGCTTCATGAATATGACACTTGTCAATTATGCACTCACTTAAAGCACCTTTTGAAAATTTGAATTTACTTCACTTTCATCGGATCATCTATGTATGATGAAACACAAGCCATTGATCAAGTTGGGACAAATATTAAGTCTTAGATGTAGGAAAATATAAAGTCTTTTGATAATTATTTAGAGCTGATTATTGGTAGGTTGAGGGGGCCAATTTTGCAATGGTGAAAAAGGCTTAAGTTATAACTTAAGCTACTAGTTCTAGGATATATCCAATCCACATCAGAATAGAAAGTGTTTGTTGACACCATGGCTAAACCCTTAGGGTTTTATTGAGAAACCCTATCTAGTCTGAGAGCTAAATAAATAAATTATGAACTCATTTCTTCTCCTCTAAAATTGTGGACCATATTTCTAAAATGTACATGAAACACCCATAATAGATCCTCTATCTATTTGAATTTAAACATCCATAAATGGTCTTTGTAAAATCATGACAAATTTACATAGTACAACTGTGAAACATGTTTTTCTTTCCATCAATCCTGCTTGATCTTTTTGACATCAATGGTAATAATATTGCCAACAATATCCCCCTTTGTCATTGATGGAAAACTAAATGCTTTGATGCAAATGTAATGTTCTAATCTTATAATAGTCAACTCTTTCTCTAGAATTGCTTGCATTGGCTTCTGATAAGTATGAACTGAAGTTGTTCATACCAAACATGCTCCTCCTTAGGAAATGGCATATTTACTTAAACTCATCTTGGACACTTGTTCTACTCTTCCAAACTTTTATAGAGAGCATTTGCACTTTTTATCCAAACTTTTACAAAGAGCATTTGTCCTTTTTCTCCCCCTTTGATATTAATGGCAAAGGGAATCTAGCTGACTATTTGTCTAATTATCTCTCCCACTTTATCAGATAAAAGAGTTTATCCAAGAATTTATAACTTTAAATGTATTAGTAATTTTAAATAGTATACATAGATGAGTTAATTTGTCTCTCTTTTTCTAGGGATTAATTAAGCTTCCATGAGACTCCCCTTAGACTCATGCCCTATCACTAATGATTTAGTGATGTGGTGTAGGAGCCACTACTCCCAAATTCTATCTCAGATATTCAAATTGTTCTTTGGGAAGAGGTTTGGTGAATATGTCTACAATTTAGTCCTTTGTTGACACATATTCTATTGTGACCTCTTGATCTGTAACCTTTTCTCTTAAGAAGTGATACTTTATTGATATGTACTTGGTTCTATAATGCATCATTGGATTCTTTGATATATTTATAGAACTTGAATTATCACAAAGAATAAAAATAGGTGATTTTTACTCAACCTTGATATTCCTTAGTGTTTGTTTCATCTATAAGACTAGTGCCACTACTGCTACATACTTTGCTTCTACTATAGAAAGAGTAACTGACTCTTGTTTTTTGCTCATCCATGAAACAAGTCCATTTCCAAGGAAAAATGCAACATCAGTATTGCTTTTTCTATCATCCAAACTTCCTACCCAATCAACATTTGTATATGTTATTAAAGTGAAATATTCGCTAGTAGGGTACCATAGGACATAATCAATTATGCTCTTGATGTATCTAAAGATTCTTTTCATAGAATTGGCATGTGACTCTTTAGGAACAACCTAAAATCTAGCCACCATGCACACTGCTTGTATGATATATGGTCTTGATGTAGTTAGGTATAATAAGCTACTTATCATTGATATATATAGTCTAAATTTCATCAAATGATTAATCCTCTTTGCTCAACTTGAATCTAGTTATCATGGGAGTACTAATTGGTTTGCTATCTTCCATTCCAAATTTCTTGAGCATCTCCTTTACATAATTAGTTTGGGATATGGATATGTCTTCATCAGATTGTGCTATTTGTAGACCAAAGAAGAAGGAAAGTTTTCCTAGCATAGATGTCTCAAATTCATTTTGTATTTGTGTAGAAAATTCTTTGCACATTTTATTATTGCCACCACTAAAGATGATGCCATCTACATACACAACAACAATCATCATATTCTCATCTTTTTGATTTGAAGTATAGATTATTGTCTACATATCCTTTGTTGAAACCTTGTTGTTGCAGGTATTGGTCCAATCTTGAATATCATGATTTAAGTTCTTGTTTTAGACCATACAATGCTTTTTTTAGTCTGCACACATAATCTTCTTCATTTGACAACTAAAAGCCTTCCAGTTGTTCAATATAGACTTCCTCTTCTAGGTTCCCATTCAAGAAAGTAGACTTTAAGTCCATTTAATAGACTTTGAACTTCTTGTAAACAAAGAATGCTAGAAACATTCTTATAGATTCCAATATATAAATTGGAGCAAATGTTTCCTTGAAGTCTATGCCTTCTAATTTTGCATATCCTTTGCACACCAATCTTGCTTTATTTCTTATAACAACTCTATCCTCATTGAGCTTGTTTATATAGACCCATTTTGTTCTTATCACATTCTTGTTTGAGGGTCTTGGAACTAATTACCAAGCTTTGTTCTTTTATATTTGGCTTAGTTATTATTCCAAGGATTTTATCCAATTCTCATCCTTGTTGGCTTCAACATAGCTCTTAGGCTCAATTTCAGACATCAGAGTAAAACTTACTTGCTCCTTGTTTTTTACAACTCTTCTCCTTATCTAAACTCCTTCATGCTTATTGCCAATTATCTTATCTTTAGGATGATCCTTTTGAACAAATTATAGAGGTGATTTTTCATTTTTTTCCTCAGCCTCTTCACTATCTTATTCTTCTTCAAGATTTGACTCTTTATTACTGGTTTCTTTGTTAGGTTCAACATGTTTTATGCCTTCTTCAACCTTGATATTTATGCTCTCCACCATCTTGTGTAGCCTCTTATTGTAACATACATAGGTTTTTCTTTGAGTGGAATAAATAATAAATATTCCTTCATCACATCTTAATTCAAATCTTCCTAGTTTGTCCTCCTTTCTTTTAATGTAGCATTTGATTCCAAACACTCTGAAGTACTTAATAAAGGCAAGATTTCCATATCATAGCTCATAGGGAGTTTTGTCACTATTTACCCTTAGTTGAACTCTTTCCAAGATGTATACTATTATTTGGACTACTTCTCTCCAATATCCATTAGATAACTTGGCCTCCTTTAGCATTATTCTATCCATTTCCTTGACTATTCTATTTTTTCTCTCAATGACTCCATGTTGATATGGAGTCCTTGCTACAAAGTAGTGCCTTTTAATCCCATGCTTTCTCACAATAATATATGAATTTGTTTGAGGTGAATTTTCCACCTTTATCAGATCTTAAGCATTTGATTTTTCTTACAATCTCTTTTTCAACCATGATTCTAAAGATATTGAATCTCTCAAAGGCTTGAGATTTGTCCTTGAAAAAGGTTTCCCATGTCATTATTGAGTAGTCATGTACAAATAAAATAAAGTACCACTCTCCTTTAGATCCTCTTGTATTGGTAGGACCACAAAGATCAGTATGAAATAATTTTAGAGGCTTTGTAGTTTCATACTCCTTTGTTTGAAATATGACCCTTGTCTGCTTGCCTAGTTAACATTCCTTGCAAGTAATATCTGCAAGTTTGGTAGTTTTGGGCATGTTTTTTACACACTTATTTGAACTCAATTCAAATAGATTATCAAAGTTAACATGACCCCTTCTCTTATGCCACAACCAACTCACATCAATCTTTCCCATCAAACAACTATTACCATTCACTTCAACAAGATTATAGATGTTGATCTCAATCCTTTTCCCTTCTGCAACTATTTTTATAGATATCTTTAGCTTATATCCTTTTGCATCAAATGTGAGCTTGTATCTATTATCACATATTTGGATGACACTTAGCAGATTATGTTTCAATCTTTCAACATAAAGGACATCATATGTAGGCAGTTTACCATCTATGTTCAATGTTCTTTTACCTTTGATCGTTAATGCTATGTTGTCACCCAAGCCGATAGATCCTTCCTTACATTTTCTCAATTTGGTGAACTTTCTCATGTAACCAATAAAATTCTTTGATTAGAAATTGTCTATCACCCATAAATTATGCTTCTTAACATGGAGTACAGTCTGAGCAATCATGAATTAATTTTTCACTCTCCACACATCCTTGGGTTTCTTGTTTAACTTACTTTTATAAACTTGTGAACCTTTGTTCACATAAGGAGGCATGTATTTCCTTACATTATGTACTTTTTATCTTACAAAGATAGTTATACAATGCTTAGATATGTGACCAAAGTTATTGCAATTATAACACATTACATTTGTATCTACCAAGGGTGTAAATGATTTTTTGCTTACAAAATCGATTCTCTTTGTAATTACAACTCTACAATTACTAGCCTTATGACCAAAATTATTGTAGATATAAAAATAACCATAAAATATGAATAATACTTGGTTATAACATTTCTTGGTGCAGCATGAGGAATTACTATAAGCTATGGCTTCTTCAAGTTTCTCTCCTTGGTGTATCCATCAACATCAACTAACTTTATCTTCTTTTTCTCTTCAAGCTCCTTTTCAGGTTCATCTTTCTTCACATCAGCTATGTTTGAGTTTCTCTTTATATCCTTGCAAGCTTTCTCTTTTTTTGCTCTTGATTCTCCTTCTATTTTGAAGTTTTCATAAAGGTTAGCAGATGTACTAGTTGAGGAACCTTTTCCCTTCTCATAACCCAGACTTGATCTTTCATTTGAGGGATTTTGAGATTTGATAAATTCATCAAGAATGTCTAATCCTCATATCAACTTCATAATTTATTTAGTTGACCTTTGGTTTTTTCAAGTTATTTTCTCAAAGCCACTATTTCTACCTCAATCTTTACACATTCATCAGATTTAGATTGTAAATCCATTTTGACTACATCTTCTATTCTATAAGCCTCTTCAACTTGTATATTTAGGCTAATTACCATCTAATTAGATTTCTCAAGACTTTTAGACATTTTCTAAATTTATTTTTATCCAAGCTTCTTTTGTTTTGAGTTATCTTTTCTCAGCTTGTCAATTTTATCTAGAGCACATATGAGCTCACATTCTAGATCAACTTCTCCTTCTTATTCTTCATCCAAGTCCTCAAATTCATCTTGATCTATATTTATAGAAGTTAATCCTACTATCAAGAATAGGGATTCATTTCCCTTAGCCATAAAATCACAATCATGATCATCATTTGAACTATCACTATCTTCCACTAAGTCACTATCTTCTTTTGTGTATAGACCTTTCTTATTCTTTAATAAGTTCTTCTTCTTAGGATAGTAGGGTTTCACCTTTTTTCTACTCTCTACTTGATCAGATTTATCGTTTTTATTATGAGGGCATTTAGCAAAAAAATGTCCTACTTTACCATAGTTAAAGCATTTGAAGGGTAACTTACCTCTATACTTTAGAGATCCTCTCTTTAGTCTTCTCATAAATTTAGCATCTTCTTCATCAATCTCCTAAAATTTAGATGTAGATGTTTCTTCCTTTACTTGCTTGGTTACTTTAAATGCAACTTCTCTCTTTGAAGTGTCTATCTCTCCCATTCTCATCTCATAGGATATGAAGGTCCCATGAAATTCATCAATAGTGAGTTTATCTAGATCTCTTTCTTCTTCTATTGCAAAGATTTTAGAATCATATCTTAATGGTAAATATCTTAAAACCTTCTTAACAATGATTGACTCTTTTATTTCTTCTCCAAGGCCTCTAATTGCATTCACTATTTCATCTACCCAAGAGAGGTAGTCTACAATATTTTTCTCTTCATTCATCTTAAGGATCTCAAACTTTCCTTTGTAACTTTGTAGCTTGGCATCCTTTACCTTGTCATATCCTTCATAGATGCCCTTCAACTTGTTCTATATGTCTTGTGCATTCTGATAACACATAACTTTGACAAACTCTAAGTTTGATAATCCATAAAGAATAACATTCTTTGCCTTGGAATTTCTCTCAATGCCTTCTTGGTAGCCTATTAAGTAGGAGTTATAAAGGGGCTATATATCTATTTACCATAGACATCCATACATCAAACCCTAATGAGGACATATATGTTTCCATTCTTATGATCTAAAATGCATAGTTAGATCCATCAAAGAGAGGTACCTTATTTGATGAAGATCCTTCTTAACTAGCCATTATGTTCATTGCTATAAGATCTACCTGAGTTGATTAAGCTTCTTTCAAGTAACCCTAGGCTATGATACCAATTTTTGGAACAAAACTAGATACTGAGAGGGAGGTGAATCAGTATATCAATTAAAACTAGTGATTTAAATATTTTCAATGTAGATTAACAAATATATGCAGATATAATCAAACATGCAAAGATCATACACACATAAATACTCATGACACTAGATTTATATATGGAAAAACCAAAGGGAAAAATCACAGTGAGAATAGTTTCTAAAATCTATTATTCTAATCTAGCCCCACAGTTCAAAGCATCACTAACAAACCTCACTTGTTATAATGTTTAAGGACACTAATCTTAATGAGACACCAATCTCCTAATTCAAGAGCACCAACTCTAAGGAAGCACCCACTCCCTAATCTAAGCACCCACTCAGGTTATCTAATGATACCAACCTATCAAAATTTTCTATGGAGCTACAATTGCAATTTATAAATTAGATTTATACATGAATCTAGATCTTTGTTCTTTGTTGTAGGTATAATCTAAAATTGATCCTACTCTACACATTCTCTTTGTGTGTTTTTTCCTCTCTACTCTTTCTTCCTCTGTTCCTATGCCTAGATATCTCTCTATTCGACACACTTCATCTCTCTCTCACTCTGCTCCTTTGTGTCACTATATTTTCCATTTGACACAATTCAAATAGATTTGTCCTAGATATGATATATATAAACAAATTATTTAAGGTTCCATATCTCTTATGTGTTCACACTCAAAATATAACACATCACACCAATTCTCGACTTTAGTTCATTATGACTTGAGTTTTTAGTTCTTGCATCTTCATTTCATGCATCATGTCATAATTGTAGATATTTTTACTATTTATATAATATATTAGACTCAAATTTTGATGAACAAGTTCTTTAATGTATATTTGATCAGTTGGATCAATCAATATCATTATCTGTGTTGAGATATAGAGCTTATACATAAGTTCCTACATGTTCCTCTAACTAACTATGTGTCTAGACATAACTTTAAATGTTGATCATTGATCTTGCCTTTAGTGCCATAATCCAATGGTCTCTATTTAATAAGATCATCTTTAAAACATATCCATTCGATCAATCTCTAACAAGCTTATTCTATCCATTAGATCTTTGTATGCTTTTAAAATTTAGCTTTGTCAACTTTAAAACACATCCATTGATCTTTCTCATCCAAGCTTCTGTGTGCTATTAGATCTTCAAAGATGCATGATATTTACCTTGACTTGGTCATTAAAATTTGACACTTTAACCTTATCTTGTCGCTTCCTATATCTTTAGATCACTTTTGCTCCATCAATCTTCTTGAACCTACTTGGTATTTAAATTACCATTGTGTCAATAAATGTAGATCACTTTATAGCATTTGAGTTTATTCACTCCATTGGATCTCTTTTGCATGATCACCCATGCATCATCAAATATTTTGACAAGTTTGATCATTATTTCTATCCAACCCTCAAGAATGTGAAACTTGGCTTAAGCACGTACCTTCAATACATAGCTATCAATTCCTACTATTGATACATTTGACATCTTTGTATCGGTCCTCTATCTAATAAACTCATGTGCTTATGACACTTGACATTGACACATTCACTTAGAGGGACCTTTGACTTTATCACACTCCATTAGATCTTCAATGTTTGATTAAGCACAAGCTGTTTGATCTTCCAATTAGCTTTATCATTAAATATGATAATCTCCATGAATGTGATACTTGTCACTTTCATGGTCACTCAGAATTCTTTTTGAAAATTTGACTTTGCTTCACTTCATTGGATCATCTACGTACAATGAAGTGTGGGCTATTGATCAAGATGAGACAAATATTAAGTCTTAGACTTAGGAAAATATAAAGTCCTTTGATCATTGCTTAGAGCTGACAATTAATAAATCAAGGGGGCCAATTTTATAATGGTGATAAAGCCTTAAGTTATAACTTAAGCTATCAGGTCCAGGCTATATCTAGTCAACATAAAAATAGAAAGTGTATGTTGATGTCGTAGATAAACCTTTAGGGTTTTACTGAGAAACCCTATCCATTTTGAGAGCTAAATAAATCAATTATGAGCTCCTTCCTTCTCCTCTGAACCTGTAGACCATATTTTTAGAATATACATGAAAAAACCATAATGGATATTCTATCTATTTGAATTTAAACATACATAAATGATCTCTATAAAATCATGATAACTTTGCACAATGCAACTATGAAACATGCTCTTCTCTCCATCAATCTTGTTTGATCCTTTTGACATCAATGACATCCATAGTGTCCCTTTTGACATCAATGGCAATCATATCACCAACAATACCATGTTAGATAAATGGCTAGATGCTTATGGATATAAATGATGTTGAGGCTGAGACATCTAATGGGGCCTATGATAGCAGTAGTAGAGGTGATGATGATGATGAAGGATTTCATGAAGGGGGTGGCAAAGGGGATGATGGACGTGATGATGAAGGATAAAATAGAGGGGATGATGGTAGGGATGACACTTGAGTCATGATGGTATTAGATCCTAACATAAAAATTATATCAAGTACTCGTGTTGATTCAGGATAGGTAGCACCTTTAGGAATGGCTAGGGAAGCTAGTGATACTAGAATGCTAGAGGAGGAGATCACTATTGGCCATGTTATCCCACATACCAAGATTTTACCTAATTTGAATAGATGAGTAGGGTCCCAATTCATGAATGGATCAAGTGGCTATGAGCAGGCTCAATATTACAATTGAAATGATCCAAGTAGGTTTCTTTTGTGTTGAACAATTGTAGGGATAGGTCTAGAAGAAGCCAAAGTTTACACATATTCAAATTTTGGGGTAAGTGTTGACATTTAATTTTCCTTTGGCAAAAGTTTTCCATACAAAACCTGTAGCAAAAGCACAAGTCTTATTTATTTTGAGATGAATTCTTTTGGGAGTTTTGTTTCGGTCTTTTGTTCATGTATAGGGAATTGTTTCAGACATTTTATCTAAAATAATTTCCCTAAAGGGATCTCTTATTGAGGAAATGGTCCACTTCAAGGTTTTGAAGGGCATTTTCTTAATAAAGCATCCTATGTAATTTCTCTAAAGGATATATTTCTATAGAGAGGTGGACCAATTCAAAAGTCTTGAAGGATATCTTGCAAGCAAAGTGATCGGATTTAGAGGTTCTAAAGGGCACTTTTTTGGCAAAGTGTCCTTCCCAAAAGGTCCAAAGCAAGTTTTTGAAGGATCATTTTAAAGGGGAAAAGGACCATTTCCAAAGAACCAAAGGGCCATTTTAAGGACACAATTCCTTCGATAAAATTATTTGGGAGAATTTTCATGAAGGCAAATTTCTTTTGAAACTTTTGTCCTGAAGAAAAAGACTAAGAGATTAATTTTTTTGGACATTTTGTCTAAAATAATTGCTTAAAGGAAAAGATAAAGTAAGAAATTTCCTTCAAAGAAAGTGCTTCACACAAAGCCTGAAGGAATTGTCCAATAAAAGGTCCAAAGGAAATAGCTATTTAATTTCAAAAGGTCCTAGGAAGCCCTGTAGACATCAAATTCAAGCCCCTTCAACTAGAAGTGTGGATTTGAAAATCCAAGGATGTTCATACTAATGTCAAGTTTAAGCTCAAACCTTTTAAACTTAAATTTGATGATTGCATGACCATCAATAATGGTCACAAAATGTCAAATGACATTATATAGATCATAAATTTTAAGATCATGAAGTAGTCATTGGGTTTCAAATAGTGGGTCCTAATAAGATCAACGGTCCTCACTTGATTGTACATCTCTATCCAATGATGTGAAATGAGTCAAATATTCAGATAGCTTGAGAGATCAACACATGGCACAAGCATGTAAACTGACAGGGTGACAAGATTTTGAGAATCAATATAGGATTAACAAGTGGCACCAATAAGGATATGTTGACAATTCAAAGGTAGATCTGAGGGATCACATTCATTTGGACCTGGAAAATCCAATGGAGTAAGCTGAGTTAAAATGGTCAGTGAACCTCAAGAGATAATGAGTTGAGGACAAATGTCAAAAGATCATGGGTCCTAGTAGAATATCAATAGCTCATAGGCATCTATGCCTAAGTAGATTAATAATGTGAATCAAGGATCTAAGCTAGTTTTGATGACTAATTAGAACAAAGGAGAGCTCAAGGACTTAAGTAGAGGTTGAAGAGTCAATTTTTTATCAAGCCAAGTAAGCATGATAGAGTCAAGCTAATGCATGTTTCATTTGGATCTAGGGGTGGATTTTTGGGGATAAAATGGTGTCATTGAGAGCCTATAGATTAAGACACATAAAGCTTGATAGCCATCGCCAAAGCTAGATATATGAGAGTGACCTTTCTCCCCACTTAGGCATGTATAAACAAACTAGTCATAAGTAGTTTTGCATTAGGAAAAATGAAAATGACTTGATCCCACTACTGCAACCACCATGGAGCATCACAAACAAGATATTGTAATGATGTAATAGACTAGGGTGACCTGGATCAATCAAATGGTCTAAATGAGCATTTTTATAGAGGTAGTTGTACCAACTTTTTAAATGGATTTGAATTCATTTGATTCCCTTCTAAGTGCCAAAACTCCCTCTCTTTCTTCCCTTCTACTATAAATATAGCCTTGAAGCTATTATTTTACATCCCTTAGGTTAGTATGACTAGACTCTACCAGAATTGTATTCAACACCTTTTAGAGTGGTGAATAGAGCATTTTGTAGTCAGTTTGCTAATTTGTATTTAGTGTTATATGTTTTTTTAATGTGCAAATATTAATGTTATATTTCTTTTGTATGCCCAAACTCAACCTAAGTACTATAAATCTTCTTTTTAGGTCATGTAGTGTGTCTCAACATTGATCTCTTAGAGATATAGTGGATAATCGAACTTAAGTGTCTTTAATCAGACCTTATTTTCACTACTCCCAAATCTAAGCATGTCAAATAGACCTCTATACAAAATAATATTATAAAGAAAGAATAGTGAGAATTGCATTATTTTCATATTTCATTAGTGTGCTAAAGAGTTCAAGCCTAAGAGTGGGTCTATTAAATTCTTGGTGTATCACTGTAACTTAGAATAGGTTTTACTTTATGCAAATCTCTTGCCCCTTTTCATCTCAATGTTAATCAAGAAATATACTGAGAGGGGGGGTGAATCAGTATATCATATATCTTATAAAACTTTCCCTGAACTAAAATCCACTTAATCAAACATTCAAGATATGCAATAAAACTCAAACTATAAACACCACACAAGATAGAGAGAGACACCAAATATAACGTGGAAACCTAATGTGGGAAAAACCACAGAGAACAATATCAAGTATATGAATGAGCACCAACCCAAAAAATATTCACAAGCACCAACTTGCAGGAGCACTAACCCCTTTGCCGAGCACCAACCTAGTAGCTATTTGTGAGCACCAACCCACAAGAGCACCAACCCCTTTGCCAAGCACCAACCCAGCAACAATTCATGAGCACCAACCCATAGGAGCACTAACCCCTTTGTCGAGCACCAACCTAGCAACAATTCATGAGCACCAACCCACAAGAGCACCAACCCCTTTGCTGAGCACTAACCTAGCAACAATTCATGAACACCAACCCATAGGAGCACCAACCCCTTTGTGTATACCACACACCTATCTCTCAATGTTGCTATCTCAACAAATGATAGTTCAATAAAACATCTCTTTCCTCTCTCTCACCTGTGCTCTTCTAAGCTAGATATAACAAATACAAATTATATTCATCTCTCACAATTGCTCTTCCAAGCTAGATATTACAATATCAAAATCAACCTCTCTGTTCCATGTTTACAAATGGCTACTCAAGCCTTTATTTATAGCTTTCTAAATGACCTTTGGCCTTCCCCCTTTGTGGCCCTTCAATCCTCATGGAAAATGGTGCCAAAATTGTATGACCCATTATATCCTTGCCTTTGAAAAGTCATATGGTGACCATTCATGAGAAAAAATATCCTTCCCTCTTTTGTCCTTATCTTGGTGACTTTTCCTATTCCTCAAAGTGTCCCTTCATGAGAAATTGTGCCCTTCCTCTTTTGTCTTCACTTGGTGACTCTTGGAATTCCCCAAAATGACTCTTCATGGGAAAATGCATCCCATTCTTCTTTTGTCTTTACCCCATGGCTCTTTGACTTCTCCATGGGCCCTTCTTTTATCTCATATGCAACCAAAAATATATACGTTAATATTAAATAAATGTTAACTCACATTAGCCAAGCTATATCTATTACAAAAAATATTAAATGTAATGGGGCCTTTATCACCAATAATGCTAGACCTTTGACATCAATGACAATATTTCCAACAATCTCCCCATTTGTCATTGATGGCAACCTCAATCCTAAAATTTCCACATCATATCACCTGCACATACTGTCATCTGAAAACATACAGTAACTCCTCTTTACTATAGCAACCTGTACCTGTTCCTTGTACCTATTTCTGCACATGTACCTGTACCTATTATTCTCCCCCTTTGACATCAATGGCAAAGGGCCTACCTAGAGCTAACACTTAGCTCCCCCTCAATTGATGTTGAACATCAATGGCAGGAAGTAATAGAAATTACTCCCAACTCCTCTCACAGATCTTTGAATGTGTCCTTTGATCGTGCCTTTGAGAAGATATCTAACAATACATATACATTGTTCCCTATCTTTTGAGCATCTGTAATCAACTCATTTGAATATTTTCCTCTAATCTCACAACCTTCTTTATGAAACTTTAATGTGTATCCTTGATCACATATTTGACTAACACTCAATAGATTATGCTTAAGACCATTTACATATAAAACATTCTTAGTCTTAGTTCTACCATAATCTAAACTCAAAGTACCTTTTCTGGCTATCCTGGCAGTGGTTTTATCTCTGAATCTCAATGTACCACCATTGATCTTCTTTAGAGTAATGAACTTACTTTTATCTCCTGTCATTTTCCTCGAACATCCACTATCAATCAACCATGGCTAATCTTTACCTCTTACATGCAGGGCTGTCTGAACCATCATAGAATCTTCAAGTTGTTTCTTCTACCATGAACATGTCTCAGTCTTCTTCTTGATGAATGGAGCTTTGAAACTCTGATCCTTCTTGACTGACTCAAACGCGCTTCTACAATACTGAGCTATGTGTCTAAAGTTGTTGCACTTGTAGCATATTATGGTCTCTACATCAAAGCTTGATAGAGGAACACAAGATTTGTGGCTTTTACTTGACTCTACTTGACTTTCCTTCTCCTTATTTCTAAAAATGTTAGCTCTTTTTCTACATTATAATTTCTTGTGACCATGTCCATTAAAATAAAAACAATATCCATAAAAATAAGACCTATCTGTATATCTCTGACTTGATTGCCTTTTGTAGCTTTATTCCTTGTAGCCTTCTTTGTTTGAAATGTCCTCTGTATTCTTCATTTCTCCCCCTTTTGTTTCCTCTTTTGTAAGAGCTTCAGCATAGCTCCTTTTCTTTTCAAATCCAATCCCTATCTTATCTAAATTTGCTTTTTGACTTTCCAATATCTTATTTAGCATGTTAGTGCTATCCTAAAATTTTGAATCACTAACTACTTTATCATTGACTGCTTTCTCAATATCTTCTTTTAAAGAGGCAATTTCAATAACATACCTTTGACATTTTTTTATTGCTATTTCCAACTATGCTGTGAGATCTTATTCATTCTTCTTAGCTTCTTCCAAGTGTGTTGTTAGATCATCAATAATTTCCTTTGACTCTTGTTCATTTTTCTCGATCTAGCACTTTAATCTTCAATTCTTCCTCTCAATAGCTTTTAACTCTTCAAGGGCACAAATGAGTTCTCCTTCCATATTCACTTCAGCTTCCTCCTCTTCTTCTTCTTGATCATCTTCATGTATGGCCATGAATAGAATCTCTTCTTCTGAATCACTGACTCCACTATCTTCGACTGAGCTAGGATCTTTAGAATACAGGCTTTTCTTCTCGAATCCCTTCTTGGATTTGCCTTTGAAATTCTTCTTGTATGTAGGATTTTGTTCTTCATCATCATTACCCTTATTTGGGCCTTTAGCTGAAAAATGTCCAATCTTTAAACAATTAAAACATTTAAAACGTAATTTTCCTTGATATTTACCCATTCCTCTTTTCAACTTGCAAATGAAAAGTGCTCCATTGTCATCTCCATCATCACTAGAAATATCACTTGATTCTTGAATCTTAGCTTTCTCTTTCTTTGATGTATTGAAATTTGCTTCTCTCTTTGAGGGTTTATCTTTTTCTATCCGCATCTCATATGTCATGAGTATACCATGAAGCTCATCCATCTTTAGCTTGGCTGAATTCATCTCCTCGATTGCCGAAACCTTTATATCATATCTCATTGGTAGAGATCTCAAAACCTTTTGCACCACCATTGAATCATCTAAAGTTTCTCCAACACCTTGAATCTGATTTATGATTTGATCAAATCACAAAAGATAGCTTGCTATATCTTCTTCTTCTTCCATCTTCAAACTTTTAAACTGTCTTCCAAAAGTCTGAAACTTAGCTTGCTGAACCTTTCCATCACCTTTGTAAATATTCTCAAGTTTTACCCAAGTTTCATGAGCAAATTTACATTGCATAACTTTGACAAATTCAGATTCACATAAACCACATAAAATAGCATTTAAAGCTTTAGCATTACATTCACTTGCCTTCTTTTTTGTTAGAGTAATTGCAGATGTATGTGGCTCTTCATATTCTTCACCACTACTTTCCATATGTAAAAAGCAAGGGCCATCAAATAAACCTTCATTCTCATGCTCCAAAAATCATAATTCATCCCATCAAACAAAGGTGCCTTATTTGTAGAAAATCCTTCTTGTGACCTAGCCATCGTGCTTTCCCGATCTACCTTCAAGCTGTAAAACTTTTCAAAAAAGAACCTGCTCTGATGCCAATTGTTAAGCATGGAAAATACTGAGAGCGGGGGTGAATCAGTATATCATATATCTTATAAAACTTTCCCTTAACCAAAATCAACTTAATCAAACATTCAAGATATGCAATAAAACTCAAACAATAAACACCACACAAGATAAAGAGAGACACCAGATATGATGTGGAAACCCAATGTCGTAAAAACCATGGAGAACAATCTAAAGTATATGAAAGAGCACCAACCCAAACAATATTTGAAAGCACCAACTTTTAGGAACACCAACCCCTTTGCTAAGCACCAACCCATCAACTATTCATGAGCACCAACCTATAGGAACACCAACCCCTTTTCTGACCACCAACCCAAAAACAATTCATGAGCACCAACCCATAGGAGCACCAACCCCTTTGCCGAGCACCAACACAACAACAATTCATGAGCACCAACCCACAAGAGCACCAACCCCCTTTCTAAGCACCAACCTAGCAATAATTCATGAGCACCAACCCCTTTATCGAGTACCAACCTTGCAATAATTCATGAGCACCAACCCACAGGAGCACTAACCCCTTTATGTATACCACACACCTATCTCTCAATGTTGCTATCTCAATAAATGATATTTCAATATAACATCTCTTTCCTCTCTCTCACCTTTTATTTTCTAAGCTAGATATAACAAATACAAATCATATTATTCTCTCTCAAATGCTCTTCTATGCTAGATATTACAATATCAAATCAACCTCTATCTCTCATATTACAAATGGCTTGTTAAAACTTTATTTATAGCTTTCCAAATGACCTTTGGCCTTCCTGCTTTGTGACCCTTCAATCCTCATGGAAAATGGCACCAAACTTGTATGACCCTTCATATCCTTGCCTTTGAAAAGTCATGTGGTGACCCTTCATGAGCAAAAATGTCCTTCCCTCTTTTGTCCTTATCTTAGTGACTTTTCGTATTCCTCAAAGTGTCCCTTCATGAGAAATTGTGCCCTTCCTCTTTTGTCTTCACTTGGTGACTCTTGGAATTCCTCAAGATGACTCTTCAAGGGAAAATGCATCCCATTCTTCTTTTGTCTTTACCCCGTGGCTCTTTGACTTCTCCATGGGCCCTTATTTTGTCTCATATGCAACCAAAAATATATGCGTTAATATTAAATAAATATTAACTCACATTAGCCAAGATATATCTATTACAAACAATATTAAATTCAATGGGGCCTTTATCACCAATAATGAAAGACCTTTGACATCAATGACAATATTTCTAACACTCAAAAAATCTTAGATTTAGAAATGAAGGTCCAAATTTGGAAAACTTGAGGAGCTAGCCTCATAAAAAATCCTAGAGGTCTGGTCTAGATATAGGCAACTTATAGCCTTAAACCATTCCCATGTTAGTCAAGGTATGGGTCAAAATTGAACAAACCTGACCCCTATTAGGGTTTAATATAGATATCTAACATTTTTAGCATGCCCAGTGGGAGCAAGGTCCAAAAGAAGAGGAAGATTGTTGGTGTGTCTTTCTTTTATCATCTTTTAGAAGTAGGACTTGAACACTCCTCCTTTCAGTTAGGGTGTAACCTAGAGTGCTAATAGTTCTAGCATGTCTGGTGTGAAAAATAATCTTGCATATCTTAGTATAGTAGTAAATTCTAGAGTTTAATTTCCATGCTTGCATAATATTTTATGCCCCTGAGGATTATCACAAGATCCTCCACAAAAGGGAAGGGAGTACATTTGTCTGAACTACCTTTACCATCAACAAAGGAAAATAAAATCTCTCAATCAAAACCTACCCCTACCCCTCTTTTTCCTTTTTTTGTTGCCCAAAACCCTCATATTCAATCCATTATAGTTTAGCTAATCACTATTATAAACCCCATACCTCAAATGGCTATTCCTAGAAGGCAAACCTTTATGCCATTTAATGGTGGTAGTCCTTTAAACCTTACTCAATAGGTTGGTATTCTAGTCTCAACTTTGAATGCCCTTACCTATTATACAAGAGAAAATATAGTTACTCCTATAGACCATATGGTAGATGTTGCTAACCTATGTTTAGTTATCATGTAACCCAAGAAAATGTAGCAATGAGGTTGTTAGAAACTTCTTTCAAGGGAAAGGCAGTTTAGTGGTATAGAGGATTGGCCCCTACATCAATCAATAGCTATGATGAGTTTGGATAGGTCTTGTGTAAGCACTTTAAAGACAAGAGTGATCATCTTTCATTCATGGAGAATATCACAACAATCAAGAGATTTCCTAATGAGTTCATGGGGGATTTCAACTACAGATTCTAGATGACTTGGGATATAATTCTTATGATAATTAAGCCTATGCCCAACTATGTTTTTCTATACTATTTAAAGGCTCTCAACTTGAATGTAGCTATAATGATTCAATCCATAGGAGGGAATACCATAAATGGATATTTTGAAATAACAACTAGGGCTAAAAATTACCTCATATAAGAAGGAATATTGGATCCAAGGCCACTAATGCCTCTATTTCTAAAAATTTATCCTCCTACTCCAATTGTTGCTCTAATTCTAGAATCAATAATGTTTTATCAAATAAAAGGTGAGCAAACTAATATATTCAAGAAGATAGAGAGTCTCCTTAAATCTAAGAACAAAAATTTGTTTACAATGGAGAAGAAACAAGCTCCACCATATAGGCCATACCATAATAATAATATTTTTTTTAGTACAATAGGCCACCCTATCAAACCAATCAACAAGGATAAGGGTAGAAGCCTTAGTCAAGGCTATACAATCTCAATGTTCCAAGTAATTCTAGAGCTGCTGTGTCAACTCAAAACAACTATGCATAAGAAGATTCATGGCAGTTAGAGAGATAGTCCAATGAGATAGTAATGGCCACTACTATAAATATGTATCAAGACCCTGATTGGTAGCATGCTTATTCATTTTAGAGTCATGACATGATGCCTCCTACACCACAAGCCCTAAAATGAGTCAAGACAATATGTATACCATATCATGATTAGAATCTCATACCTAGTAACAAGTGATTATGATTAGATCACCTATCGATACCACATGCATGAATTTCCAAGAAGAAGAGTATGTGTTCAAGCATGTAAAATCCAATATGAGACAAGCCTAGATGACAAATGAATTAGTTGCATCTTAGACAAGAAGAAAATGATGCTAGAGGATAACTTAGGGTAACCTAAGGCTTTTACATCACCTCTTTAGAATAGTTAGAAACCCACTTCTTTAGATGTAGCTGCTAAAGCTCCTAAAAATCAATAATGACCCAATCCCATGGATAAAAATAGAGGTCACCTTTTGTTCCTCATGTTACTCAAATGCCAAGTGATGCCTCCACCTCCAAAGGGAATTCCAAAGGTACTAGTCTTCCTTTTAATATTATGGATCATTTAAATAAGGCTAATGTAACTATGTTGATGTATGATGCTCTATTTATCCATGGGCAAAAGGCAATTCTCCATCAAGAGATCTCTAAACTTTCTTAGGTGGAAAACATGGATGATAAAGTGAACATTGTTTTCATCAATAATAGTTAGCCTATATGATCCCCTAGCCAAGTTCCCAATCAAGTTATAAGCATAATCCAACCTCAAAATGTTGTCCCTCATCTTAAGGTTTTTAAGCCTCCCCCTTTTTATCTTTCAGTCATCATAGGGGATTGTTTGGTACACAATTGCATGATTGACTTAGGTACTTAAACCTTAGTAATGCCTAAAGCCATAATAGACAATCTTAGGCTCAAATATGGGCCTAATGAAAAAGGTGTCCTCCAATTGGATGGATCCCCTACTAAGATAGTAGGCATCTTCAAATCACCTTGGTTGCATGTCCAAATTGTGTCATCACTTAGGATGTGATGGTGGTAGACCTACCCCCTATTTTCCCCTATGCTTGTCTAGAGACTTCACCACTAAGATTGGGGAATATTTGTCATCTGATTGGTCATACATGGTTTTTAGAACTAGGTATGAGACCAAAGTCACCATAAGGTCTAAGCCTATATCTAGAATCTACCTAGAGCCCTACATGCACAATCTTTAAAATACTAATTATACCATATTTGAGGAGGTTGAAGAGGTTATTGAACAAAAACCTCATAGTCATCTAGAAGGCATCTTAGATCTGTACTTGGATGAGTGGAAGGCTAATAACCATGGATTTGATCCATACAACATCATTGAAGTGATAGATGACTTGGGAGTGTACTATATGCATGAGGAAGGTATTGTAATACCTTTTGTAACTAACACTGCTCAAGAAGAAGACAATAAATGGACCTTATTATTTGATGGCTCAAGGTCTAAGAATAGAAGTGGAGTGGGATTCATGCTAGTTTCACCCTCTAATCAAAAGTATCATTTGATCACAAGACTCCAATTTAGTTTCACCTCAAATATAATTGAATATGAATCTCTTTTGCATGGTTTGTAATAAGTAAAGAAGAGAGGTATTTGGCTCCTTAAAGTCAACGGTGACAGTGAACTTATAGTGTAATAGGTGAGTGGAATCAGTACAGTTAAGAGTCATCATTTGAAAGCCTATAAGCATTGGGTATGGGACCTCATCGAAGATTTCTTGGCATTTGATATCTAGTCCATACCAAGAGAAACAAACTAGCATGTAAATAGGCTTGCTACCATTTTTGCCCAGTATGAGATGACAAAAGGAGTCAAAAGTATAAAAGGCCAAGATAAGGTCAATATTATATATAGACCAATTGTACCTAACAATGAGATGAGATATAAATTCTTTAACAATGATGATCAAATCATATGTTTTCTAATGTAGGAGGCAGAGTTCTACCATAGGAACCAAGACAAGTTTCAAAATCAATATGATGATCAAATAGTATAGTTAAGATCAAAAAATCTTCCCAAAGGACTTATGACATTGGAGAGAATATTTAATGAAGATTACCAAGTAAGAAAAGGGAAGGCATGCATCTTAGATAAAGAGGAACACTATGAAAGGATAGAGATCTTTAAGGGCAAGATGTTGAATATAGGAAATATCAATACAGTAGAAGAAAGAGATGCATTTGTTGCTCTATGTAAAGAATTTTCTAATATATTTGAGTGGGAATACAAAGAATTGAATGGATTAGACCCCAAGCTTTCACAACACACATTGAATTAGAAAGTAATGCCAAGTCAGTTAAGAATAAATAGAGGCTTATTAACCCAAGAGTGGAGGATATCATGAGAAGAGAAATCTATAAATTAATCGAATCTAGGATAATATTTCCAATTAAACATTCCTCTTGGGTGGCAAACCTTGTGCCAGTGAGAAAAAAGAATGGAGAGATTCGATTATGTGTTGAATTTAGGGACCTCAATAAGGTGTCCCTAAAGGACCATTACCCATTTTCCTCCATGGATCAAATTCTATTAAAGGTAATAGGTTCTCAAAGGTTCTCATTTCTTGATGGCTATTTTGGCTATAATCAAATCATTGTGAAAGAAGAAGGTAGGCATAAGACTGCCTTCACTACAAAATGGGGTACCTATTCATATTGTAAAATGCCTTTTGGATGTTCCAATGCTAGAGCTACCTTCCAAAGAGCAATGTACATTGATTTTTATGGTCTTTTGAATGATATGGTTTTAGTTTACCTTGATGATATAATAGTTTTCTCAAAAAACCTGCATGATCATCTAACACATTTGAGATCTATTTTTAATATATGTAGATAATTTAGAGTTTCTTTAAATCCAAATAAATGCATTTTATCAGTACATGAGGGAAGACTTTTGGGACATGTGGCATTTAAAGCAGGTCTATCCATTGATATAAAATGGATAGAGGCAATCCTTGCTCTATCATTTCCCAAACACAATAAAGGGTTGAAAAGTTTTTTGGACAAGATCAAATTCATTAGGAGGTTCATTTCAAGCTTTGTAAAGATGGTCAAGCCATTCACTCATATGCTGAGAAAAGGCAAAGAGTTCACATGGACAAGAGAAGGAAATAAGAGATTTGAGGCCATCAAGGAGACCATATCTCATTTCCCCACTCTGTTAAATCTAGATTTCAATAAGGAGGTCTATCTGTATTCTTTTTCCACATTAGATGTAATTTCTACCATGCTCATGCAACAAAATAATCAAGATTTGGAGAAACCCATTACTTTCTTTAGCCAAGCTTTAGAGGGTTATGAAGAAATATATAGCTTTTTTTAAAATCATGTGCTTGTTATTTTTAGAATTTTGAAGAAATTTAGTCATATAATTTCAAACAATTGGATCATACTAATGGTGGCTCACCCAAGTGTGAAGGATTTTATCCTCAATAGAGATTTGAATGAAAAGAGAGCTGAATGGGTCACCAAGTTTATGGAATATGACATTGACGTCAGGGTCATGAACCTAGTCCAAGGGAAGGGATTATGTGAACATCTTGCTAAAGAGGTGAGAGAATAAAAAGATACAATCCTAGTAATCCAAGACACCCAACAAGAAGATGAGGACACTCTTCCATCCAATTAGACATCCAACATTACGAGATTTTTCCAAATGGGAGAGTGTCCAATAGGTTTCAATGCATCACAAAGAAGATAATTTAGGCTAAAATAAGTGTCATACATTCTGAATGATGGAGTGTTGTTCAAAAAATACATTGGAGGTATGCTCTTAAGATGCATTAAAACTAATAAATTTTATAAGCTTCTTTGACAATTTCATGATAGTCCTCAAGGAGGCCATTTTATAGCTAGGACCAAAGCTACAAAAACCATCCAAGTTGGTTAATTTTGGCCCAATTTATTTATAGATGCACATGCATAGTTGAGGAAGTGTTCAAAATGTGCCATGCTTACAGGGAAATAAAAGCTAGCCACTATGCCACTAAAGCCTATTCAAGTTGAGCAACCTTTCATGTAATGAGTCTTAGACTTCATTTTTTATGATTAATCATCCATCTAGTGCTAGACATAAGTGGGTATTGATAGCCATAGACTATTTCACTAGGTGGGTGGAGGCAGTCACCTTGAAGGAAGTAAATGAGAACTCTATTATTGAGTTCTGTGAAAGCCTAGTCACCCATTTTAGAGTACCATCCACCATAATACCAAACAATGCTTTGGTATTTAGAATAATAAAAGTAAGTGAGTGGGCTCTTGAATAGGTATTTATCTAACATATTCATCTAATTATTATTTATAGGGTAATGGATTAGCTGAGTCTACTAATAAGAACTTGATTTAGATCATTAAGAAAACAATGGAAGATAATCAAAGATCCTGGCACACAAAACTCAAGACTACCTTATGGGCTAATAGGGTCACCCCAAAGAAGGACATTAGTAAATACCCTTATCTATTATTCTATGGAAGAGAAGCAAGGATACCCATTTCATTAGAGCTTCCAACTTTGGAACTTGCACACCAATTAGAGCTTCTAGAAAGTGATGCAATGGAGGTCAGGATGAATGAACTAAGAGAGCTAGAGGAAATAAGGGATGATGCCATGTATGCCATGTGGTATAAATAATGATAGATAAAGATGACCTTTGATAAAATAGTTTCATCAAATACATTATAGTAAGGTGATTTAGTCCTCAAATAGGATGAGGATTGTGCAAAACCAAGAAAACACTCCAACTTTGATAGTCTTTGGAGCGGACCATATATCACCATAGGATACAAAGAGAGAAATGATTTTGAGCTTGCCAAATTGAATAGAGAGAGAGATACTTTCCATTCCTATCAATGGCGGGTATCTCAAGTTCTACTATTAGTCCCATATATTTTCCCTTGTACATTAGTAGATAGGTTTGCTCTTTTCCTCCAAGTGTTTTTACACACTATCATTTTTAGTCATTTTGGTCATAGTTTAGTTTGTTTACTTGTATTTTGTTTCTTCATCATTATTTTCCCTCCCCACTACTCCAAAAAATGTTTCTAGAAGTTAAGTAGAGTCTATATGTAAGTAATTTTCATTTGAGAAATCTTGATCAATATCTAGGTTCCATGACCAATAAGCTAGTCAAGCCAGCTAAGTCACTAGAATTGTTGGTCATTTTGGTTCACATACCAAGCTTCTACCTAGTTTTAATAGATGATTAGGGTCCTAGTTGATGAATGAATTAGGTGGCTATGATCAGGTTCAACATTACAATGTAAGGGATCCAAACAATTTTTTATTGTGCTGAACAATTATAGGGATAGGTCCATAGGAAGCCAAAGTTTACATATCTTTAAATTTTGTGCCAAGTGTTAACATTCATTTTTCCTTTGGTAAAAGTGTTCCATAAAAAACCCATGGAAAAAGTACAAGGATTATTTATTTCAAGAGAAATTCTTTTAGGATTTTTGTTTTGGCCTTTCATTCAAGTATCAAGAATTGTTTCAGACATTTTATCTAAAACAATTTCCTCAAAGGGATCTCTTCTTGAGGAAATGGTCGATTTCAAGGTTCTAAAGGGCATTTTATCAGCAAATTATCCTTTTCACTTTCTCTAAAGGATATATTTCTATAGCGAGGTGGATCAATTCAAAATTCCTGAAAGATATCTTATAATCAAAGTGATCCAATTATGAGGTTTTGAAGTTCAATTTTTAGGCAAAGTGTCCTTCCCAAAAGGTCTAAATCAAGTTTTCAAAGAAACATTTCAAAGGGTTGAAAGGCCATTCTAAGGACACAATTCCTTTGGGAAAATTATTTGGGATAATTTTCTCGAAGGCAAATTTCTTTCAAAACTTTTGTCCCAAAGCAAAAGACTAAGACATTAATTATTTCAGACATTTTATCTAAAAGAATTACTCAAAGGCAAAGACAAAGCAAGCAATTTCCTTTAGATAAAGTGGTCCACACAAATCTCCAAGGAATTGTCCACTAAAAGGTTTGAAAGAAATAGTCATTTAATTTTAAAAGGTCTTGGGTAGCCCCATAGATGTCAAATTCAAGCTCCTCCAACTAGTCATTTGGATTTAAAAATCTAAGGATGTTCGTGCTAAAGTCAAGTTTAGGCTAAAAAAAAGTAGGTCTTTTTGAACTTTAATTTGATAGTTGTGTGACCATCAAATGACATCTCATATACTACCAAATTTAAGATCATGAAGTAGCCATTGGGTTTCAAATAGTGGGTCCTATCAAGATTAACGGTCATCACTCGATCATACATCTGAATCCAATGATGTGAAATGAGTCATATAATTAGATAGCTTGAGAGATCAACACATGGCAGAAATGTGTAAATTGACATGCTAATAGGATCCTAAGAATCAATGCAAGATTGGCAAGTGGCACCAATAGGGATAGGTTGACAATTCAAAGGTAGATCTAAGGGCTCACATTCATTTAGACCTAGAAAATCTAACAGAGTGAGCCAAGTAAAAATGGTCAATAAACCTCAAGAGATAATGAGTCAAGGACAAGTGTAAAAAGTGTGTGGGTCCTGGTAGAAGACTGATAGCTTGTGGGCATATGTGCCCAAGTAGATAAATAATGTGAATCAAGGATTTGAGATGACTCGAATGACCAATAAAAATAAAGGAGAGCCCAAGTGACTTAGGCAAATATCAAAGAGTCAATTTTTGACTAAGAAAATAAAGCATGATGGAGACAAGCTCAAACATATTTTAGTTGGAACCAAGGTCAAATTTTTTGGGATTAAATAGCACCATTGGGAACCTATGGAGTAAGATACATAGAGCTTGATGGCTATTGCCAAAACTAGCTATATGAGAGTGACATTTCACCTCACTTGGGAATACATCAATAAACCAATCATAAATATTTTTATATTATGACAAATGAAAAAAAATTAATCTCACCATTGCATCCACCATGGAACATCACAAAGAAGATATTGTAATGATGTAATGGACTAGGGTGACCTAGATCAATCAAATGGTTTGAATGAGAATTTTAGAGAGGCAGTTGTAACTACTTTTCAAATGGATTTGAATTTGTTTGATTCCCTTTTGAGCACCAAAACTCCATCTCTTGCTTCCCTTCTACTATAAATATAGTCTTTGAGCTATTATTTTACATCCCTCAAGTTGGTATCACTAGACTCTACCAGAATTATATACAACACCTCTTAGAGTGGTGAATAGAGCATTTTGCAATTATCTTACTAATCTATATTTAGTGTTATATGTTTATTTAATGTGCAACTATGAATGTGTAGTCATATAAAATGCAAAAATTGGTAACTTGAGCATGGCTAATGACACCCAACCCATATGTCCCTTTTGCTTGACCTTCATAGGCTTATTTTCATTGATTCTCAGTTATCCATAGCCTTCTATACCTGACCTTAGCTGATCCAGGGCCCTCTCTTTATGACCAATCCATCCCCCCCGGTCCCATCTTCCTAGAAAAATCATGCCCAACTAGGACAAGAGCACCAGTGCCATTGTTGTCTATTTTTGATGCTATTATCCAAGCTCATTTCTATCCCCAATGGTCAATTTATTTTAGTTCCCCATCCTTCTCCTTGTTGGCCTAATGTGAGAAAATTTAATCTATGAGAAATAGATTCCTATAAAATCCCATTCAAAGATCATTTGAAAAGGGTTTGAAAATATCACTCAAGCAAGCAAGAATACAAGCAAGACCACTCAAGCAATCTTCCTTATTCTCTGCATACAACTAGCCTATACACTTTCAAGCCAACTCAAGTCCTTACACCATCCCCTAGTCATCACAAGCACACCCAATTTTTTCATTTCTTGCATTTTCATTCACTATTGTAGTAAACACTCTTAAAGAGATAACTACATATGGTTTGATCCCTCCTTAGAGTATTGGCATGTAGTTAGCATGCCCACACATGGGGTGTGAATTATATCCTATGCATCTTACACACACTAACCCCTTTTCCCTATTTTCCAAAGTTTTTATTCAAGTACATAGAAGACACATACATATAAAATCAACTCTATAGGGATTTCTATCAACAACGAGGCTCTGAATTTGGTACACAAGCTCACACTGACTAGTAAAACAAAACCCATAAAGTTTAGATCATCAAGACAATAGTGTCGAGGAAGGAATACAACATCACTGCCACTCCTATCCACTTTTTATGCTCCTATCCAATTATAAAACAAAATCTATAATCATATTTTTGGTAGTGTCTCAAGCCTGCACACAAATTTCTAGGTCCTGTCTTAGTCGGATCAACATAGAATAAGACATGTTTAATTTTCTCTCTTTTAATACTATTTTTAGAAAAGATATAATTAGAAATAAATTTCACAAATTAGTAGCTTTAATTTGGAATATTATTTACTAATTTTCTCTTACTCAGATCCTTTTATTATTTAGAAATTAAACACTAATTTCCCCAAAAATAATAAAACATTTGGTGAACTTGACTTACTTAGAATTGTGCATAAAAACCCTAGAAATCCTATGCTAAATTCCTTCCTAATTTTTCTCATAGATTTTTGAATTATTTATTGAATATTTTAATAAAAAAATCATCCCAAATTTTAAAATTTAATAGTAAATTTTAAAATAATTTTATTTTAAACCTTAGTTGCATCAACTAACTCTCAATAATTTCCTAGTCACTTTCTAAATTTTTAGTTGCATATTAAAATTAGAAAATCACTTCAAATTTCAATAATTCATAGTAATTTACAAAAACAATTATTTTTCTCAAAACCCTAGTTGCATCTACGAGGTTCTATTGAATCACTAATTTTCTGATAAATTTTTGATTTTTTATTTGCATATTTTACTCAAAAGTTCACTTTCAATTTCAAAATTCCATTGTAATTTTCAAAATAATTTTATGTCAAACCCTAGTTGCATATATTAGGTCCCATTGATTCTTGAGATATCACCTTACATGTTTTTGAGCTTCACATCCATTTTATGCACAATTAATTTCCTTGTTTATATTATATCTAGTTAATCTTTTCTACTATTATCCACTTTGTTTTCTTTATGAATAAATGCAAGACTTGGTGGAAATCCACTTGAATTAACCCAAATTCCTTTAACTCAACCATATATTATGGATAAACAACCAGTTCAAACTCTAGATATAGATTCTACACATCTAGATTACACCAATTTCAATGAGAATGATTCAAAGAATGTGTAATATGACAATATCAATGATGATGTACACATAAATGCTCATGCTTCATGACATTGGACTACTGATCTACTTCCACCCATTGTTGATAATGAAGTTATACTTAACAAAGATTCGATCCTCCAAATTTTTAGAGAAAGACTCAAGAAATATCCTCAAGATCACTCTCTTATATTACAATCTCTCATATAAATTAAAAAGGCTAAACAAGTTGAGTTTTATCCCTATAGATAAACCAATTATAACCAAAATTATAGGGCAACTGTATCTCAACATCCCCCTATAACAACCCAACCTACCTCTATGCCATTAGTTACAACTAGTACACCCCTATCTTTTGATGTGGCATCCCTTGTGCAAGAGATATAATCTCTTTAATCTAAGGTGTTACATCTTGAGTAAGGTACCAATAGACATACATAGGCTTTGGATTGTTTTGCACTTCTGCATATACCATTGGCATACCACATTTCTTCTACACCATTTCCACAAGATTTTGTTTAACTCAAGCTTACTCTAGATGATGGCAAGTGTGATCTAGAGACATATTTAAGAGTTTTTCATGCATCATCATTGGATTACATACCCAACAACTAGATACTTACCAAGTTGTTTCCATAAGGCCTAAAGGATTATGATTTAAAATGGTTTTATAGCTTACAAAATCAATCGGTCAATGCATTCAGTCCTTTAGTCGACATGTTCCTAGCTCGTTTTAGCATTAACATTGGTGACAAGTTTCATATGCTCAAGATGCACAATAGAAACAAAGGTTAAATGCACTTTTTAAAGATTATGTTCTTTGATATAAGACTATCTTGGCTAAGATGACTAGCCCCATGGCCGATCAAGAGTTATAGGATCTCTTCAAATAAAGTCTTCTACCAGCTTTGCATGAATCAATTATGTTTAAAAGATTTTATTCTTTCACTGAATTGTGTCACACACTAAAGGAAAGAGAACTCAAGTTAATTTCAATGGGAAAACTCAAGTACATAAGTATCTCAGAGACAAAAAACAAGAGTAACAACAAATTCCCATGCAAAGTAAAGGTCAATGATAAAAAGAGTCAGAATCAACCTATAGTTAATGCAACTTCAGAGCCCCCTCAACTAGTGGTTTTATCAGCACCTCCTCAATGTATATTTACCAATCTACTAGTTTTTCTAGCGAGAGTTTTATAACAACTATTAGATGGTAACATCATATCTCTCCCTCCTATTTGGTAAGTTAACCCAACAAAGCCTCTTTTATAGGGATATGATCAACATGCATTTTGTGAGTTTCATAGGGTACCAAGGCATATGACAAATATATGCATCAGTTTTAGACATAAGATACAAGATTTAATAGATGGTAATCATATTGATCTTAGCACTTCAATTGAGCCTCCTCCGGCAAATAAAATATAGGATAAAACATTGAAAATCTTTTTATATCCTTTTTCACAGCATTCCATATAGGAGATACGGGACACATCAAGGGTTCACGATGCATATCATGCACGTCCACCACCGAAAACATACATGACAATTTCAGTTGAGACACATCCTTTGAGAAACATGATTGGTGTATACAATTCTAGAGTTTTAGCTAGACCTTCCATCTCTTTCTCAGAGTATAAGATCATCAAGGATGATTCAGATTATCATGCACTCTTTATCAAAGCTTATGATCATAATCATCTTATTCATAGTGTTTTTATCGATAATGGATCCAATGTAAACATGTGCACTATGACATTGTTTTAGCATTTAGTATATTTAGAGTAGGATATTACTCCAATGGAGATAGTTATCAGTGGATTTAGTGTGCATATAGAGTTCATTGGGTGAGATTATACTTCTTTTATAGGTTGGTCCAACACACATGGCCACACCATTCACTATTAATCCTAGTGTAGGAGTTTTTGATATGTTAATTGGTTGACCATGGATTCAAAAAATTTGAGAAATACCTTTTATAGTTCATAGATGCATGGAATTAATTCACACTAATCAAGTTATTATAGTTGGTGGAGTTGAATATGAGTTAACACTCCCCACTTTAGAATAATATACTATTCTGTAGTCACCATTTTTAGTTTTGCCACTAGTTATAGTTCCTCCTTTAGTTTTGATTCAAACATAGTTGAGGCATCCATTGCTAGCATAGAGAGTCCATACACCTCCAAAAATTTAGGATTATAGATACCTTCCAGCTATAGTATTCACACCAAAGTTAGTATCATTGAGATCTTATGCATCTACTCACAGAGCACATGTTTAGAGAACTTATCTTATTACCATATGGGTCCCTAAGAACCCTAAAATTGCATCTAATTCTTAGAGTCATATGGGGACCCCACACTCAATTTCTACTTCAAATATTTTAGATCATTTATAACATATATAGATATTTTAGCCAAAGTCTTAGCATTTCTATTATGTTCCATGATCATGCATGATTCCTCTCCTTGATATAGGATACCATGATAGGGAATATCCCATGAGACTCATCGATTAGTATCATCCTTTCCCTGCTTACCTGTATATAGTTTATTATTCTTTCTTGTACATAGGTTTAAAAACTTTAAAAAAAAATAAAAAAATGTTCAAATATGTCAAAAACACCAAAAACATTTTTATTATATTCATCATCCATGCTTAACATTGTTATTACTATGTTAGGACTTACATTTGTTGTTTCATACTAATGTATGTCAATTTATCTACATTACCATGCTTCACTTGATCTTCTTTGAGTGTGTGTAGTGACATCTAGCTACTTGATTGCTTCACTCTACCCATTGATGGGGAATCCTACTTCTACATTCGAGACACACATCAATATACATATCCACTGGGGGTATCTTCTACATGACTACACCATCTAGGTTATGTCATTTTTACACTCCACACTCTAAGTTATCATGTCGATGTACATTATCTACTAGCTTATATAGATTACTTTATCAACATATCATTAACATCTAGCACTTGTGTTTTTCTTAGCTTATACCTATCCTTTTACTAAATATGTATTGCATACTTTCCCTCTTGTTTTGATTAGTTATATGTGATTGTATCTTTCCATTCTTTATATGCTTTATCTTCTTTTTTAGCTTAGATTGATTTGATTGCATTGTCAATTCCTATTTGTCTCTTGTATGTGCTTTAGTACATTTTCTAATGTCCTTTTCTTTTATTCATGTGTGTGCCTTAGGATATTTACCAATGTCCTTTGCTTGTACTCTTCTATGTGTTTGTGGCCCTTATGCCAACTTTAATTGCTCCACTTGTATGTGTATGTGGCATTTAAACATGCCTTGTATGCTTGATTTCTATTTTAAGTGGCATGTATCCATGTCCCTCTTTTTCACTATCCATGTCCCTCTTTTTCACGACTCCTTGGCTACTCTTGTATGCTTCTTGCTTCTTGATTTGTGTGCTTGATTGATTTCGATTGTTTATAATGACATGATCCAAATCATGCATTAGCTTGATTCTTAGATGCCATGATGGTCATCATGCTCCATCCCTCCCTAACAACTAATAAATAACATTTTCAATTTTAATCCAATCCCATTGCATTTCACATGCTATTACATTGTTATATATTTCTATGCATACCCCTGTTGATCTAACAATCTCTCAATACAAACAATGCTATATCTTGAGATATCTTGTCAATTATCATTATTATATCATATATTTTGTAGCATAAGACATTTTAAGGGCTCTTTCTTCTGAGGGAAGTTATTAAAGGGTCTCCATTCCTACCCTCAAAAGAGGGGGAAACAAACAAGGGCTTTATCACAAAGATCAAAGTTCCTATCAATTAAAAATCTAGTTTTAGAACACTCAAAAAAATAATCAAACATCAAAATAGTTAGAACAGACCAAGCAAATAGTCAAGAATCTAGAACAATCATCATATTTAGCCCAAGATAATAGTGACAAGACTAGACTATACTGCTAGTGGCACTACTAACCATTTCTAGCATTCTTATCTAAATAGCAAAAAAACCAATTTTTTCAAAAATAGATAGAAAGGTAAGTTTAGTTATAGTTTTAACATCTACAGTTCAAATCAAAATCAATAATTTTAATATAGTGTTGCTTAGAGAATTTAGATATAAGGGGCATCATGTGTGGCATGATGGATCTCACTTCCAGTTTTAGATAGGGTAGTTGGTACAACTTCCAAATTAGAATCCATGTTTTAGACACTAATGATTGGGGGTAATGTGTGTGACACATTTTTTTCTTTCTTTCTGAGTTTAGCATTGTCTAAACATTCTCAATAGTTGTGTGCCTTACTCCACCTATAGGTGGTTGGCATCATTTTGGTTTTGCTTTCATACAAGCTTGACTTCCATGTTCTTGAGTTCCTAAGTGGATTCTACATAAGCTAGTTTCTTAGTTTCAGAGTGGCTTTCATATAATCCTAATCTCAATCTTTTAGAATAGTCAAGAGTGGCCTAGTTTTTAGCATACATTTGACTATCCATGCCAAAATTATCAGATTATAGATAATTCATGAGCTTTAAGATCCATCTCATTTGACACACATTCCATACTGGTATCAGTCTACAGCTTCACCTCATGGGGCAATGATTTAGCCAAAGGTCTAGCTAGCCTTTGTATTCTTAAGCCACCTATTTAGAGGGATTAGACACATTGTCTAAACATTGATCAACATATGCAGGATCATCTAGATTCACTTAGTAGATGATGATGGAGCAAAAGGTCCAACCTTTGCATTCTTCATCCACTTTTGGTGAATTGAGCACTCAGCTTCTTCAATGATATTACTCTTGGTACAACATCTTTTAGCATAATTCAGCATCATTTAGTAGCATAATAGGTTTTATATTGGTTTGCATATCTGGTGAGGTGTATTTATTCCTTTCTCTTCCTCTCTCTCTTACCTATCTTTGTATGTTCTTATTTTAGATATAACATATCTAGTAATAACTAATCTACTTTTGTTTTCACTTGCAGATTTACACTTCACAATGTGCTCTCTCTATGCACACCCAACATCACACAAGCTTCATGAGCTTCACCCTTTTAGGTAAGTTTAGGCATGCTTTCTATTTTATCTTTATCCTCATATTTCACTTTGTTGCATCACTAGAATAAAGGGGAGGTAAATGTAGTCATATAAAATGTAAAAAATAATAACTTGAGAATGGCTAATTAAACCCAACCCATAGGTCACTTTTTCTTGATCTCATGACCCTCATAGGCTTATTTTCACTAATTCCTAGTTATTCATAGCCTTTTAGACTTGAACCTAGCTAATCTAAGACCCTCTCTTCATGACCAATCCATCCCCCTAGGTCCTGTCTGCCTAGGGCAATAACACCCAACTAGGGTAGAGGCATCAATACCACTATTATCTACTTTAGATGCTATTATCCAAGGTCATTTTTAGCCCTAATGGTAAATTTATTCTAGTTCCCCATCCTTCTCGTTTTTTGGCATAACTTGAAAAAATTTAATCCATTGCTAATGTTGGAAATATTGTCATTGATGTCAAAGGTCTAGCATTAATTGTGATAAAGGCCCTATAGCATTTAATGATGTTTTTAATATTCATAACTTGGACAATGTGTGTTGATATTTATTTAATATTAATTAATATATTTTTAGTTTCATAAAATTCAAAAGAGGGCCCATGGAGAAGTCAAAGAGTCACGGGGTAAAGACAAAAGAGGAATGGGATGCATTTTCCCATGAAGACTCATCTTAGAGAATTTCATGAGTCACCAAGTGAAGACAAAAGAGGGTATGGTAGATTTTTCTATGAAAAGTCACCTTAAGGAATTTGAAAGGTCACCAAGATAAAGACAAAAGAGGAAAGGACACATTTGCTTATGAAGGGTCACCATGTGAATTTTCAAAAGCAAGGATAAAAAGGGTCATGCAAGTTTGGCACCATTTTCTATGAGGATTGAAGGGTCACAAAGGGTGAATGCCAAATTTCATTTGGAAATATATAAATAAAGTCTTGAGAAACCATTTGAAATATGCAAAAGAGTGCATGGTTTTGTAATTTTTTTATATAGGAAAAGAGGAGAGAAAAGTAGGAGATATTGTAGAGTTTTATCATTTGTTGAGTAAGCAACATTGAGAGATAGTTGTGTTTTATACACAAGAGGGTTTGGTGCTCCTATGAGTTAGTGCTCATAAATAGTTACTATGTTGGTGCTCAACAAAGGGGTTGGTGTTCCTACAAGTTGGTGCTTGCAAACTTTATAATTTGTGTTGGCGCTCATTCATATACTTGAGATTCTTCTCTGTAGTTTTTCCCACTTTGGGTTTCAACGTATATATTTGGTATCTCTCTCTCTCTCTCTCTCTCTCTCTCTCTCTCTCTCTCTCTCTCTCTCTCTCTCTCTCTCTCTCTCTCTCATATGGTGCATGTTATTATTTTAGTTTTATTGTATATCTTGAATGTGTGATTAAGTGGTTAAATAAAATAAATTATATCAAGTAAAATATATATAATATACTAATTCACCACCCTCTCAGTATATTTTGTGCTTAACAATTGGTAACAGAGTAGTTTCCTTTTGAAAAAGTTTTATAGCTTGAAGGTAGATCAGGGAAAGCATGATGGCTAGATCATATGAATGTTTTTATACAAATAATACAATATTTAATGGGATAACTTATGATTTTTATAGCATAAGGATGAGGACTTATTTGATGGCCCTCGAATTAGACATTTGGCAAGCAGTGGTGGAGGAATATGAAGAGCCACAGACATTTGTAACTACTATGATGGAAAAAAAGGCAAGTAAAAATAATTCTAAAGTTTTAAATGTTATTTTATGTGGTTTAGGTGAATCAAAATTTGTTAAAGTTATGTAATGTAAATTTGCTCATAAAATTTGGGTAAAGCTTGAGAATATTTACAAAGGTGATGGAAAGGTTCAGCAAGTTAAGCTTCAGACTTTCAAAAGATAGTTTTAGATTTTGAAGATGGAAGAGGAAGAAAATATAGCAAGTTACCTTTTATGGGTTGATCAAATAGTTAATTAAATTCAAGGTCTTGGAGAAAAGTTAGAAGAATCAATCATGATACAAAAAGTTTTGAGATCTCTACCATTGAGATATGATGCAAAAGTTTCAGAAATTGAAGAGATGAAGAATTTAGCCAAGCTAAAGATGGATGAGCTACATGGTGTTCTTATGGTATATGAGATGTGGACTGAACAAGAGAAACCCTCAAAGAAATAAGCTACTTTCAAGACATCAAATAAAGAGAAGGCTAAGATTCAGGAATTAAGTGATAGTTCTAGCGATGATGAAGATGACAATGGATCTCTATTCATTTGAAAGTTAAAAAAGGAAATAGATAAATATCAAGGAAAATTACCTTTTAAATATTTTAATTGTGTAAATATTGAACCTTTTGTATCCAAGTGCCAAGATAAAGGTAATGATGATAATGAAGAAGCAAAGTCTACATACAAGAATTTCAAAAGAAAATTCAAGAAGGGATTCAAGAAGAAGAGTTTGTATTTTAAATATCTTAGCTCAGTCAAAGATAATGGAGTTAGTAATTCAAAAGAAGAGGAGATTCTATTCATGGCCATACATGAAGATGCTTCCACAAGCAAAAGTACAGATGATCAAAAAGAAGAATAGGATGAAGCTAAAGTGAATCTAGAAAGAGAACTCATTTGTGCTTTAGAAGAGTTAAAGCTCTTGAGAAGAAGAATCAAAGATTAAAGCTCCAAATCGAGAAAAATGAAAAGGAGTCAAAGGAAACAATTAAAGATCTACAAGCACAATTTAAAGAAGCTAAGAAGAATGAAAAAGATCTAATGACACAATTGCAAAAAATAAGTGAAGAATGTGAAAGGTATGTTATTGAAATTGCTTCTTTAAAGGTAGATCTTGAGAAAACAAATAAAGCAATCAATGATAGAGTATCCAATTATTCAAAATTTGAGAATAGCACTAATATGTTGAATAAGATATTAGAAAGTCAAATATCAATGTTAGATAAGACAAGTATCAGATTTGAAAAACAAAAAGGGAAGACCTTTACTTTTACAAATAAGGTTAACACAGAAAAAGGAAAGAGCTATGTTTAAGCTCTTATAAAAGAGGAAATAAAATGGGAAGAAGTTAAAAATACAAAGGACATCTCAAACAAAGAAGGCTAGAAGTAATAGAGCTACAAAAGGTAATCAGGTTAGAGATACACAAATAGGTCCTATTTTTATGATTACTATTTTTATTGTAATAGATATGGTCATAAGAAAATCGAATGTCAAAAAAAGGCCAAAATTTTCAAAAATAAGGAGAAAGAAATTCATGTTGAGTCAAGTAGAAGCCACAACTCTTTTGCTCCTCTATCAAGCTTTAGTGAAGAGGCCATAATATATTACAAATTCAACAACTTTAGAAATATATCCTATTATTATAGAAGCGTGTTCAAGTTAGTCAAAAAGAACTAGAGTTTTAAGGCTCTATTCATCAATAAAAAAGTTTAGATAGGTTCATGGTAGAAGAAATAACCTAAAAAATCTATGTTAGTATAGACAGCTTTGCATGCAATAAATGAAGAAAAGCCATGGTTCATTGATAGTGGATGTTTGAAGCACATGCCAAGAGACAAGAGCAAGTGCATAAACCCCAAGAAAATCAATGGTGGCACAGTGAAATTCAAAGATAATACTACTACTAGAATTGCCAGAAAAGGTACACTAAGTTTGGATATTGATAGAACTAAAATTGAAAATGTTTTATGTGGAGAAGGTCTTAAGCATAATCTTTTAAGTGTAATTCAAATGTGTGATTAGGGAAAAACACTAAATTTTTATGTAGAAGGTTGTGAAATTAAGAGAAAAGATTTAGATGTGTTGGTTGTAGATGCTCAAAGAATAGGCCATAATTTATATATGTTATCAGACATCAAAGGTTAAAGATGTTGTTGGAGTTAGATTGAAGAAAGTTGGCTATGGAACAGCAGAATGAGACACATAAATTTTGATAATATTTTCAATATCAACAAGAAACAAGTAGTTAGAAATCTTCCAAAGATTACAAAGCCATCCAACATGATTTATGAACCTTCTAAGCATGGGTAACAGGCTAGAAGGTGGTTTAAAACAAAAGAATACTCAATCACTTAGATGTTAGAGCTTGTTCACACTGATTTGTGTAGACCTATGAGAAATCAAAGTAATCAAGGTGAGAAATATTTCATGTTGCTTATTGATAATTTTTCACATATGACTAGGGTAATGTTTTTAAAGAAAAAATCATAAAATTTCAGATATTTCAAATCATTCAAAGCATTAGTTGAGAATGAAACCAGTTTGAAAATTAAGTGCTTAAGATTAGATCAAGGAGGAGAATTCATGTTAGATCAGTTTATTGAGTTTTATGAAGACCATGGAATAAAGAGACATTATTCATAAACCATAAATCCACAACAAAATAAAGTAGTTAAACAAAGAAATAGAATAGTTCAGGAGATAATGAAGACAATACTAAATGAATCCAAGATACCAGATAAATATTGGAGAGAGGTAGTTGGTACAATAGTGCATATTCAAAATAGATAATTATTGAGAGTCAATAGTGACAAAACTCCTTATGAGTTATGGAAAGATAAACCAGCTACAGTTAATTATTTTAAAGTTTTCAATAGTAGATGCTTCATAAAGAGAACTGATGATAAATTCGGTAAGTTTGAATCTAGAGCAAATGAAGGTATATTTCTTGGTTATACCTATAAAAGTAAAGCTTATAAATGTTATAATAAAAAAACCATGAAAATAGTTGAAATTACAAATGTCAAGATAGAAGAAGATGGAGTACAAAGAATCAGTGATCCAATAGATATTCCTAAAATCATTGAAGAGGAAGATTTTTCATAATTATATGAAGATGAGAAGAAGGAGAAAAAGGACACCAAAACCTTATCTATATATGTCTAGACAAATCATAATGAAATTGACTTCATCAGGGATATAAATGAAGGAATTTGCACCAAAAGAATGATGGTAAGTGAATCTGAGCAAGTTAATTTCTCTTTGTTATCCAAAATTTAGCCTAAAACTTTTTTAGAAGCTAAACATGATAAGTATTGGGCTAAGGTAATGGATGAAGAATTAAATTAGATAGAAAATAATGATACTTTGGAATTAGTGCCAAGACCAAAAGATCACAATGTGATAAGAATAAAATGGGTTTACAAAAATAATTTGAATGAAAATGGAGAAGTGACTAGGAATAAAGCAAGATTAGTATGTAAAGGATATGCTCAGATTGAGGGAATAGATTTTTAATAAAATTGTGCACCAGTGGCAAGGCTAGAGGCTATTAGAATATTTATGCATATGCAGTGTTTAAAATTTTCAAAGTGTTTTAGATGGATGTCAAATATGCCTTCCTAAATGGGAATCTAGAAGAAGAGGTATACATTGAGTAGCCTGAGGGATTTATTCTCTCAAATGTTAGATGTATGCATATTGAAGAAAGCATTGTATGGATTGAAACAAGCTTCCAAATCTTGGTATGCAAGACTTGATAAGTACCTACAGGATCAAGGTTTGAAGAGAGGATTTGCTGACAATAATCTCTACATCAAAATAGAAGGTGAACATCAATTGATTATTGTGGTATATACTGATGACATCATTTTTTGAGGAAACATTAGAAAGACGAAAAAATAATTTTTTGATAATATGTAAAAATAATTTGAGATGTTTATGCTTGGAGAATTGTCATTTTTCTTAAGGTTGCAAATATTTCAATCAGATAAAGGAATTTTCAAATCTCAAAGTAAACATGCCAAAGAAATGTTGAAAAAATTTCATTTTAAGGATTGTGCACTAGTTGGCACACCAATGAGTACAAAAAATAAGGTGAGCAAGGATGAAGATTCGCCAGTTATGGATCAATCTTTTATAGATCTATGATTGGTGGTCTTTTATATTTGACAACATCAAGGCTAGACATTATGCATGTAGTAGGCATGGTTGATATCAGACAACCCCAAAGGAAAGTCATGTTTGATTGGTGAAAAGAATATTCAGATATATCAAGGGGACATTGGATTATGGATTTTGGTATCCCACAAGTAGATATTTCACTTTGGTTGCTTATATAGATTCATATTGGGTAGGTTTCTTAGATGACAGAAAGAGGATAAGTTGAGGATCTTTTTCCCTCAGTGATAGCTTAGTATCTTGGCTAAGCAAAAAATAAAATTTAGTATCACTTTCTACAACTAAAGCAAAATATATTACAGTGGTATTGTGTTGTACTCAAGTGTTTTGGATGAAGCAAACCTTGGAAGATATCAAGGAAAAATATGATGAACCTATTTATATTTTTTATGACAACACAAGTGATATTAATATCTTTAAGAATCTAGTGATGCATTCAAGAACAAAATATATTACTATCAGATATGATTTTTTGAGAGAATAGGTTACAGATCAGCAGGTTGAGATGGAATATATTAGTACTATAAAACATATTACAAAAAATTTCACAAAGGCACTACCACAAGGCACATTTGAGTATCTACAGGAGAAGTTAGGAGTAATTTATTTTACTTTCTACCATTGAGGATCATCATTAGTTGAGGGGGAGATAAATGTTAGCTCCAAGATAGGCCCTTTTTCCATTGATGTCAAAGGGGGAGAAGAGCAAAAATAGGTACAAGAATAGGTATAGGTATAGGTACAATAAATAGGTATAGGTTACTATAGTAAGGTGGAGTTACTATATGTTTTTTAGATGGTAGTTTATGTAGGTTGGCATGTGCAATATAGGTTTCAAGATGTGGTAGTTTCAGTTTGAGGTTGCCATTAATGACAAAGGGGGAAATTATTGGAAATATTGTCATTGATTTCAAAGGTCTATCATTATTGGTGATAAAGGCCCCATAGCATTTAATGGTGTTTTTAATATTCATATCTTGGCTTATGTGTGTTGATATTTATTTAATATTAATGAATATATTTTTGGTTGCATAAAAGCCAAAAGAGGGCCCATGGAGAAGTCAAAGAGTCATAAGTTAAAGACAAAAGAGGAATGGGATGCATTTTCCCATGACAAGTCATCTTGAGGAATTTCAAGAGTCACCAAGTGAAGACAAAAGAGGGTATGGTGCATTTTTACATGAAGAGTCACCTTAAGGAATTTGAAATGTCACCAAGATAAAGATAAAAAAGGAAAGGATGAATTTACTTATAAAAGGTCACCATGTAACTTTTAAAATACAAGGATATGAAGGGTCATGCAAGTTTGGTGCCATTTTACATGAAGATTAAAGGGTCACAAAGGGTGAATGCCAAAGGTCATTTAGAAAGCTATAAATAAAGGCTTGAAAAGCCATTTGAAATATGCAAGAGAGTAAATGGTTTTGTAATTATTTTATATAAGAAAAGAGGAGAGAAAAGAAAGAGATATTGTAGAGTTATATCATTTGTTGAGTAATCAACATTGAGAGATAGTTATGTTTTATACACAAGAGGGGTTGGTACTCTTGTGGGTTGGCGCTCACAAATATTTGCAAGGGGTAAGTGCTCATATGGGTTAGTGCTCATAAATAGTTACTATGTTGGTACTCAGCAAAAGGGTTGGTGCTCTTACAAGTTGGTGCTTGTGAACTTTGTAATTTGAGTTGGTGCTCATTCATATACTTGAGAATATTCTTCATGGTTTTTCCCACTTTGGGTTTCCACATAAGAATTCTCTCTCTCTCTCTCTCTCTCTCTCTCTCTCTCTCTCTCTCTCTCTCTCTCTCTCTCTCTCTCTCTCTCTCTCTCTCTCTCTCTCTCTCTCTCTCTCTCTCTCTCTCGTGTGGTACATGTTATTGTTTTATTTTTATTATATATCTTGAATGTGTGATTAAGTGGTTAAATAAAAGAAATCAGATTAAGTAAAAGATATTAATATACTGATTCACCCCCCCTCTCAGTATATTGTGCTTAACAACTAATAGATCCATATAAAATCCCATCCAAATATCTTTGGAAAGGGTTGAAAAATATCACTTAAGCAAGCAAGAATACAAGCAAGACAAGTCAAGAAATCTTCCCTATTATTTGCATGCAACCAACCTATACACTTTTAAGCTAATTCAAATCCTTACACCAGCCCCTAGTCATCTCAAGCACACCTAGTTTTTGCATTTCTTGCATTTTCATTCACTATTGTAGAAAGTACTCTTAAAGGGAGAACTATATATGGCTTGATCCCTCAGAGTATTAGTATGTAGGCAATGTTCCCACACACAGAGTGTGAAGTACATCAAGTGCATATTAAACACACCAACTCCTTTTCCCTATTTACCAAAGTTTCTATTCAAGTACATAGAAGACACATACATATAAAATCAACTCTATAGGGAGTTCTATCGACAGTGAGGCTCTAAAATTTGGTACACAAGATCACACAGACTAGGCATAGTCAAATTATTATCTAGTAATATGACTTTTTGACCATTTTGATTAATTGTGCACCAATTTCCAAAGAATTTCACTAAACTTAATTAAACTTACTTAAGCTAATTAATCCAATTTAAGAGCTTAAGTAAGAATTCTATAGATCTTTTTGAATATCTCATTATTGGAAATTGATTTTGAAAATCTGCATCACCTAGTGATATCATCTATGGGGTGACATCCATCAAGCAAAACCCATAAAGCTTAGATCCTTAGGACATTAGTGCTAAGAAATGAATATAACACCAGGCCACTCCTATCCACTTTTAATGCTCTTGTCCAATAAAAAAATGAAAGCTAGAATCCTATTGTGATAGTGTCTTAGGCCTGCACACAAATTTCTAGGCACAAAATAAGATAAACTTAATTTTCTCTCTCTCACTACTATTTTTATAAAATCTATAATTATAAATAAATTTCACAAATTAGTATCTTTAATTTGGAATATTATTTACTGATTTTCTCCTAATCAGACCCTTTTATTATTTAGGAATTAAATACTAATTTCCCCAAAAATAATAAAACATTTGGTGAACCCAACTTATTTTGAATTGCACATAAAAACCTTAGAAACCCTAAGGTAAATTCCTAGCTAATTTTCCCCCTAAATTTATGAATTTTTTTTCTTGAATATTTTAAGTAAAAAATCATCCCAAATTTTAAAATTTAGTAGTAAATTCTAACATAATTTTATTTAAAACCCTAGTTACATCAACTAACTCCTAGTAATTTTTCAATCACTTTCTGAATTTTTAGTTGCATATTAAAATTAGAAAATCACTTAAAATTTTAATAATTCATATTAATTTCAAAAAACAAAATTCCTCAAAACCCTAGTTGCATCTACTAGGTCCTATTAAATCACTAATATTCCAATAAATTTCTAATTTTTAAGTTGCATATTTTACTCAAAAGTTCACTTTCAATTTAAAATTTCCATAGTACATTTTCAAAATAATTATATGTCAAACCCTAGTCGCATATGCTAGGTCCCATTGCTTCATGAGATATCACCTTACATGTTTGTGAGCTCTATATCCTTTTATACACATTCTAGTTCCTTGTTTAGATTATATTCGATTAATATTTTCTACTATTATCCACTTTGTTTTCCTTATGATGAAGTGTAAGACTTAGTGTCAATCCTCCTAAATTCACCTAAATTCCTTCAACTTGACCATATACTATGGATAAACAAATAGTTCAGATTCTAACTATATATTTTACACATCTAGTTCAATGAAAATGATTCAAACAATGTGTAATATGAGAATATCAATGATGAGGTACATAGCGATGCTCATGCCCTACCAAATTAGACTATTGATCTATTTCCACCCATTATTGATAATGAAGTTGTACTCAACAAATATTTGATCTTCCAAAGTTTCAGAGAAAGACTTAGGGAACAGCCTCGAGATCATACTCTTATATTACAATCTCTCATTGAAATCAAAAAGGCTAAACAAGTTGAGTTTTCCATCCCTATAGAGTAACTAGTTATAAATGATACTATAGGGGAAACTATGTCTCAACAACCTCCTATATCAGCCCAACTTACCTCTATGCTACCAATTACATATAGTGCATCCCTATCTCCTAATGTAGCAACCCTTGTACAAGAGATAAGATATCTTCAATCCAAGGTACTACATCTTGAGCAAGGTACCACTAGAATTATGCAAATTTTGGATTATTTTTCTCTTTTACATACACCATTGGCATGTCACATTGCTTCTACACCCTTGCCAAAGGGTTTTGTTCAACTTAAGCTTACTCTATATGTGGCAAGGGTGATCCAGAGACATATTTTATATATTTTCATGCAACATGCTTGGATTATGTACCCAATGACTGGATACTTACCAAGTTATTTCTATGAAGCCTAAAGGATTATGCTTTACAATGGTTTTATAACTTATCAAATCAATCGGTCAATGCATTCAATCCTTTAGACAATATGTTCCTATCTCATTTCAGCATTGACATTGGTGAAAAGGTTTCATATGCTCAAGTTGCACAATAGAAATAAAGGTTAAATGAGCATCTCATAGATTATGTTCTTCAATATAAGACTATCTTGGCTAAGATGACTAGCCCCATGATTGATCAAGAGTTATAAGATCTCTTCAAATAGAGTCTTCTACTAGATTTGCATGAATCAATTATGTTCAAAAGATTTTCTTCCTTCACTGAATTGTGTCACACACTAAAGGAAAGAGAATTCAAGTTAATTTCAATGGACAAAATTAAGTACACAAGTATCTGAAACACAACAAAAAAGAGTAATAGTAAAATCTCATACAAATTAAAGGTTAATGATAACAAGAGTCAAAATAAACCTATAATTAATGTGACTTCAAAACCCCCTCAATGAGTGGTTTTATCAACACCTCTTCAGCGTATACTTACCAATTTCTCCAGCCAAAATTTTACAATAGCTATTAGATGGTAACATCATATCTCTCCCTTCTATTCAGGAAGTTGACCCAAAAAAGCCTCTTCCATGAGGATATGATCAACATGCATTTTGTGAGTTTCATAGGGAACTAGGCCATACAACAAATAGATGCATCAATTTGAGACACAAGATACATGATTTAATAGATGGAAATCATATTGATCTTAGTACTTCAGTTGAGCCTCCTCTGACAAAGTAAACACAAGATATAGCATTAAAAATCTTTTCAAATCTTTTTCCACAACATTCCAAATAGGATATAGGGGACACATCAGGGGTTCACCATGCATATCATGCACATCCACCACTAGATACATATAGGGTAACTTCAGTTGAGACACATCATTTGAGCAATATGATTGGTTTATATTATTTTAGAGTTTTAACTATACCTTCCATCTCTTTCTTAGAGTAGGAGATCATCGAGGATGATTCAGATTATCATGCACTCTTTATCAGAGCTTGCATTCATAATCATCCTATTCATAATATTCTTATTGACAATGGATCTAGTGTAAACATGTGCACTGTGAAATTACTATAGCATTTGGGATATTTAGAGTAGGATATTACCTCGATCAACATAGTTATTAGTGGATTCAATGGGCATATACAAAGTTCATTAGGTGAGATATAAAACTTTACTTTTGTATTTATATTTAAGAAAGATGTAAAACTTAAAAGAAGAGTGAGATTAGTAGAACTTGGACATGGTTTACACTCCATAATCCAGATGATTGTAGATACTCCTCTTTGGCTTGGGAGGATAACCTATAGTTAAAAAAGCACCTAAAAAATGGTTGATTAATGAGATAAGTGGGTGGATTTCCTAGCATGAGCTAGATCCAAAAAGTACATGACTTCCTTAGAGGCTATCAATCCACCTTTTAGACAAGTTAATGTTATGAAAATGGTGATAAGAAAAGTTGCATAACATAAATAAAACTACTTAATCAAAACAAAAAAAAAATTAAAAAGAAATGCTTGTTTTAACAAAATAACATTAAATATAAATGCTAAATTATAAAAGTATGGTCTGGGTTATTATTTTTAACTTTGTGTAGTGATAAGGACTGAGAAATAGGGTTTTGGTTGGGGCTGGTAAGTAAAATAAGATTATTGTCTTAGTGAAAATGATTTACATAGTGACCATCACCAGTCCAGGTATGACTATTGATGGTTAGGGCTGACCATCACTGACTGACAGGTGATCACTAGTAGTTACTATGGGTTTTGATAAATTGGCATTAGGAGAAAAAGGGACTATGGGTAGGTTGCGAAAGGGTTTTGGTAGGTTTATTGAGGTGGGTTAATAGTCATAGAGGTAAGAGGGAGCCTTAGAGATGTCAAGGTTAGGGTTTTGACATCTAAATGGCTAAGAGTGGTTAGTGGGTGTTCTGGTAGAGAGGAGGGTGTTTAGAGTTGTATAAATCCTAAACATAAGAGAAGGTGTGGAGAGAGGTGAAAAGTGGATGCATTATCTAAGCTACTAAAACCAAATAAATTAACTAAAAACTAGTGCATAATACTTAGCTTGGGTGTTTGATGGCCTAGAGAAGTCTTGAAGCTGAAAGGGAGCCACTTGGGAATCTAAATTAACTTGGATAGAGTGACAATACTTGAATCCTTGGTGTTGAGAATGTGGAAGTACCTCCTTAGTTTTAATTCAGCTTTGGTTCACCAAGAGTAGTTGGTCATTTTTTCTAAGTGATACCCATTCTATCCTCTATGATTCTAACCCCCTTGGGCATGAGTCTTAGGATAACATTATGTAATCATTGATGGTCCAGGTCAACCATCAACAGTCAAGGATCAACTACCAATGGTTAGGGATAAAAGGTCAAAATAGATAAAATCAACCATTTGCACTTAAGACTAGTGGTTGAGAGCTTAGGAAATGGTATAAGGTTATTAAAGGAAGGATAGGGATGTGTGAGGAAAAAGTTTAGGTGGTTAGGTCATTAAATGCTAGGGTATAAATGGTCTCTAGGTTAGGTGTCAATAGGTTAGCCATGGGTTTGGGTAGGTGAGGTGGAAATAGAAATTAAATAATTTAATTAATTAATTAAATTATCTAAATGGGTAAATGGGGTGAAAGGGTGTGTTAAAGGTTAATGCAATATCTAGAGCTATAGTATACATATTTATAGTATCTACATTTTGACCCTTTTTATTGTATAATTTGTGTCAACAAGATGCAAAATAAAAAATAAATGGTTTATGGAATGTTGTTGGAAGGTTAGATGCCCCAATTATGGGAGGATGTGTTTCCCCTCAAATTAGGAATCGATGAGGTAAAATAGAATTAGGTGCAGATTTGATGAGTTGGATAGGTGGGTGATAGGGTTGGTTTGGTTGGTTAGGCATTTAAGTGTGAATAGGTGCATAAAATGATACTAAGTTTGATATCATAGATCACTCATAGACTAAGTTACCATAGTTGAGGTAGTTGGTAAAATAAGGTTATCACTAAAAGGACAAGTGATAGGGTAACCAAGCCATAGTGTTAGGCATAACTAATATGGGTTACTCCTAAAAACTCAAATTTTCTAAGCTAGGTGTCTGGATTCATAGGGGTCCAAAAGTTGGGTGAGCCTATGAAAATGGAATAGGTCACATGTGTCAGGACCTCAAATGGGTCATTCTTCAAGGTACATAAATGGTTGGTGCACAAAATTAGTGCATGGTTGTAAGGTTGTCAAGTATGGCAAGGTAATTAGTGTTGTTAAAATGACAAAGGCAATGTTAGTCACAAAAAGTGTGAAAGGTAGGCCAAAATGACCAAGGTTGAGGTTATTTAATTGGTTGGTTGGTTGGTTGGTGGAGAATAAGGTGCTCTCTGATGGGTACATGGTGCTAGTAATGTGGTTGTTGTTTGAAAAAGTTTGGTTAGCTAGTGTTCAAATTGGGAAGACATATTCCTTCTCAAGTGGTCATGAAAGTAGAAGAGGTTAAATGCTCTAATTGATAAAGACCAAAATGGCAAGGTGGGTAGGCTTATGAACATAAACCTCTGTCATGATTTGCATTGTTGTTAGTTAGTTTGTTAAAAAAAGTGACTTAATCACATAGTGTCAAGTAAGCTCAAAATCCCTTTATTTTTAGAGAGGGTAAAGTGGGAGATGGATGGTAGGTTAATGGATGATAGTGTAACCTTCTTGTGTATGGCTTACCCCTTTTGTAGGTGACCTAGGAATCATTATGGAGAATTCCAAGATCTAAGTTTTGTGTAGACTAATCGATGTGGGAAGTCTATGAATGCTATGTGAGAGCTGATGAAATATTTCTTTGAAATTGCATTGTTTTGACATTTGACATTTGACTTGGGGTATTTTTATTCTTTTGGTTGATGGGTTTGGGAATTTGATCAATGTGAAAAACTTCCAAGTGATTTATTTCTTGATAAAAGGTTAACTTAGCCATCCTTCAAGGGAGTGGTCTAAGCTTTGGATTTGTTTATGTTTGATAGTTGTCTTTTGAGGGAGTAGTCTACCTTTTTAAGCAATTTTTGATAGTTTTTGGTAGTTGTCCTTCAAGGGAGCCATCTGCATGCTATATATTTTTGACCCAAGTGATATTTGATATCCAAAATTGATTTTATAAATGTTTTAGGCATGACCTAGTCTATATAGGCTTGAAGGTGTTCTTTATGGAGGTAAACCCATTTCACAATAAGGTTAATGATGGGTGAAATAATTTAAGTGATAACAACCATGGGTATTCATCCTATAAGGGATGAAAAGTGTCCTTGAGAATCATGTCATGATTAGAGACATGGTACCCATGTCTAGGATTAGGATAAGATTATGATGAATAATCACATGATCCTATTTTAATATGTTGTACTTAAAATAAGGAGGTGAAGGTGGATGAAAATAAAAGATGAGCTTAAATTAGACATAATATGACTAAAAACTTAGTTTAACAAAAGAATGGATGTGAATTTAAATAATTGAGGGGTTTAGGTTTAGATATGAACTAGATCCACATTTACGTGTAAATGGTTTGAGCCAATCAGGAATGAAGAGGTCCCCTAGTTACTTTTTGACACTAGATTAGACATGGAAAAGATTCTAGATTGACAAAGCAAGAGGCAAGGTTGGGTAGGCAATAATACTTAGGTTTGAGTTGGATTTTAGGCTTGATGGTGGTTGGTTATGGTTTAGGTTGGGGCATAAGTGCCAAGTGTTGGGAGAGTTCCTCCAGTTGATTTTTCCATGTATGGTTAAGGTGGAAAAAGGCTCCAAGTGAAGATGTTGGTTATTAAAAAGTGTTTAAGAGGGATGAAGATGACTTCATTAGCCTCCCAAGGGTTGTTAGTTGTTAGTTATAGTTTAAGTTATAGGAAATGGTTTAGGTGGGATTTCTTATATGATACTAGGGTGAGGTAAATGATGTTGGTTTGGATTTGGGTAGGTTTGGGGTCTAACAATGTTGTTGGGAATATCATCTTGGAATAAAGATAGGTTAGACAAGAATGTCTAATTATCCTAATGAAGGAGCTTAGGTGAGGTATGGGTAGCTTAGATAAAAAGGTGGTCAAGATTTAATAAGGGTTGATTTTGGTTTGGGTTGATAGATGAGTTGGTTGGAATTGGATCAAAATTTGGGTTGATCATGGTTGATTGATTTAGTTCAGATGTTGGTTTGATTTGTTGAGGAAGATAGTCTAGATGGCTGGTTTAGTTTCTTGATTTGATTTTATTAGTGAGGTAAAGAGGACAAAGATTTGATCATGTTATAAATCAAAATGAACCATAGAAAATTTTATTAGGTAGATGAAAATGAGGTGGTTATCGAGGAATTAGATTGATTCAGTTGTGGTTAAGGTTAGGTTGGTTTGAGGTGAGGTTGGTTTAGTTATAGGTGAGGTGTTTTGATTTTGGGTTGGCTCCACTAAAAGGGGAAGTGAAAGAGGTAGGTTGGGTTGGGTTGAGGTTGATTCAGTAAAATAGGAAGTATAAAGGGTAAGTTGGTTGGAAGTTGATCCACTAAAATAGGAAGTGGAAGAGGTAGGTTAGGTTGGGTTAAGGTTTGATCCACTAAAATAAGAAGTGAAAAGAGTGAGGTAGTTTTGATTGGCTACACAAAAAGGGTAGGTGAAATAAGTATGGTTTTTTAGGATGATTCCACATTTTAAGGAAGTGGAAGAGGTAGGTTGGTTTCCTTAATTGTGGTTTTGAAGGAAAGTTGAAAAGGTTCCACTTGGTCAACAAGTGGTTGGGTTAAGGTTGACTCTTCCTTAGTGATGACATAAAAAAGAAGTTGGGAAGGTTGTAATTGGTCAAAAAATGGATTGGTTAGGGTTTCAATTATGGTTTCCTTAGTTATAGGTTCTCTAAGGACAAAATCTAATGGATGGTCCTCATTATGTTTAGGGCTTTGTTTATGGGTTTCTACAATAATGAGAGAAGGAAGAGGTTCAATGATTAATTGCTTAAAGACATTCAAGGCTAGGTTGGAGGGAACACAAAGGCAATCCTTGGTGACCTCTTTTTGATTGATAATGTTTTGGATGAACATCTTAAAATACCCACATCTATCTATCACATGTCTATTTGTGTGATGATAAGTACAAAACTCAATCTTTATAAACCAAATTGGTTTTGGAAGATAATGATTAATGGGTTTGATTTGAGGAAGTTTAATGATAGAATCCCTTGAAATTTTATCAAGGATTAAGGCATATGATTACACCAATGGGGTATACTACTTAGGAAGGGGGTGCACCAATGGCTCTTGAGGTTGAGATCTAATTGGTTGGTTTGATGAAGTTGGTTGGTTGAATAAGTTGGATTTACTTGATAAGTTGGGTAGGTTTGATAAGATTGGTTGGTTTGATAGGTTGGGTAAGATTGATAAGGTTGTTTGGTTTGATATGTTATATTGGTAGTTATTGGTTTGATTTGATGAGGTTGGTTGAATAAGTTTGAAAAGTTTGATGAGGTGGGTAAGGTGGGTTGATAGTTATTGGTTGGATTTGATGAGGTTGATAAGGTAGGTTGGTTGATGGTTAAAGGGATAGATCAAGTCTTGGTTTTAAGATGAAAAGGGTTGCCACAAAGTGTGTTTAGGTAATTGATATTATGTCTAAGGTTGATAGTCTAAAATTTGATGAGGTTGAGGTAGTTGGTATGATGGTTGGGATAGGTAACCCAAGGATTGGTGAGGCTGAGATAGTTTTAGTTGAGGTGGGTTATGACAATGGTCAAATAGTTTTTGAGAGGTTATTGGTTGGTTATGATAATGATCAAATGTTTATTGAGAGATTATTGGTTAGTTGTAGTTGATATTGGATTGATTGTAGGCAAGGTTGAGTTGGTTGTGGGTGAGGTTGGGTTGATTGTAGGTAAGGTTAGGTTGATTGTAGGTGAGGTTAGGTTGATTGTAGGTAAGGTTAGGTTGATTTTATTTAAGGTTAGGTTGATTATAGGTGAGGTTGAGGGCATAAGTGGCTCTTGATGCAAGGTAACACTCTAAGCCAAGAGGGTTATCTTTTAGGAGTCTAACAAAGTTAGGATCTCTAAGAGAAAATATAGGAGGGATCCCCATTAAACAAGGAAATGGATATGATGTGGATGAAGGCAATATGGTGGAAGGTTTCCATGGGGGTTTTATTTCTCATAAATCAAAAAAAGAGAAGACAAGAAAAAATCAATGAATATAAAACACATACTAAATCACATTAAATAAGATTCTTTTTGTCTCACTTGTGGCATATGCCTTAAGTTAGAATTATGTGACTCAACTTGGTTTTGTAGAGTGGGTACTAGCAAAGAAGTATATGGTTAGTTTTAGGTGGTTTAGGCACAAAGGGGTATGTAATGGAAATGATACATGGATTGATATTGGGGCCTACTCCCTCACTTCACACACCATACTGATAAGGGTGTTGGGTGCTTAGCTAAGATATATCAAATGCTAGAGATTATGCTCAATCAAAGAAATGAGTTTTGGTTTTTTCCCTTGGTAATGACATCCAAGTGGGATAGCTAATGGGTAAAGGTTTACCTCTAGAAAATAAAACCCTAGTCGAGACTTATGTCAAGTGTTTTGATGTTTGATTTGGTGTAAGTGGTTTGGTCTTGTGTGTGTAAAGAAGTGAGACTATGGTTAATTTACTTGATTAATTAAGCTATATGAGATAAATATGCAAGAAAATAATGTATGAAAGGTTAATTTTAAGCCTAAAATAAAGTTTGATTTCATTTAAGTGAGCATAAAATAAGAAGAAAAGCACATAAATGTAACTAGGTCCCACCAAGCGTGCTAGAATGTTTCAATGAAAATTTTCTTTTGTATTTATGTTTAAGAAAGATGTAAAACTTAAAATAAGGGTGAGATTAGTATAACCTAGATGTGGTTTTCACACTGTAATCTAGATGATTTTAAATACTCATCTTTGGCTTGGGAAGATGACCTACAGATAAGAGAGAAACTAGAAAAGGGTGTGTTAGTGAGATAGGTGGGTAAATTGCCTAGCATGAGTTAGATCTAAGAAGCACATTACTTCCTTAAAGGCTATCAATCCACATTTTTAGAAAAGTTAATGTTATGAAAATGATGATAAGAAAGGTTTCATAACATAAATTAAAGTACTTAATCAAAAGAAATAAATACATTTCAAAATAAATGCTTGTTTAAAAAATAATAATAAAATGGAATGCTAAAATATTAAGGTGTTGTTTAGGTATGGTCAGGTTATTATTTATAGCTCTGTGTAGTGACAAAAACTAAGAAATAAGGTTTTCGTTAGGTTTGGTAGCCAAAACAAGCTCGCTATTTTGGTTAAAATGATTTACAAGGTAACCATCACTAGTCAAAGTATGACCATTGATGGTTAGGTATAACTATCGTTCATCGACAAGTGATCATTGGTGGTCAATATGGGTTTTGACAGATTAGCTTTAGGCAAATAAAGGATTATGGGTAAGTTATCTAAGGGTTTTAGTAGGTTTATTGAGGTGGTTTAATAGTGGAGGCAAGAGGGAGCCTAAAAGATGTCAAGGTTAGGGTTTTGTCATTCAAATGGCTAAGAGTGGTTAGTGGGTGTTCTAGTGGAGATGAGGGTGTTTAGAGTTGCAGAACTCCCAAACACAAGAGGGTGTGGAGAGAAGTGGAAAGTGGGTGCAAGCTCTAAGCTACTAAAAATAAATAACTTAACTAAAAGTTAGTTCAGAATACTTATCTTTGGTACTTGATGTCCTGGAGAAGTCCTAAAGCTAAAAGGGAGCCACTTGGGAATCTGGAGCAACTTGGATAGAGTGATAGTATTTGAAACTCTAGTGTTGAGAATGTGGAAGTGTCTCCTTGGTCTCTATCTATTTCTAATTTGGCTCTGATTCACCAAGAATAGTTGGTTGTTTACTCTAAGTTATCCCCATTCCATCCTCTGTCCTTCCAAGCTCCTTAGGCATGAGCCTTTGGATAGAGTTATGTAACAGTTGATGGTTTAGGTCAACCATCAATGGTCAAGGATTGACCATCGATGGCTAGGGAGAAAAGGTCAAAATGGATAAAATTAGCCATTTGTACTCAAGAATGGTAGTTGAGAGGCTAGGAAATGGTTTGAGGGTATTAAAGGGATCATGGGGATGCATGAGGAAGAAGTCTAGGGAGTTTAGACATTAAATTCTAGGGTAGAAGTAGTCATTAGGATAAGTGTCGATAGGTTAGCCATGGGTTTGGGTAGGTGAGGTATAAATAAGATTAACTAATTTAATTAAATAATTAAATTAACTAAAGGGGTAAATGGGTAAAAAAATGTTATTTAATAAATAATTTAATCAAAAGGGGGGTCAAGGGGTAGTTTAAAGGTTAATGTGACATATGGAACCATAGTGTACAATTTTATAGTGTCTAAAATATGAATTAAATCAAAGAATAAAATATATGATTAAATTTTAAGAAGATCACATGTCATCCAAGCCCTATAATATAAATGGATAATGATCTTGTTAATGTGGGTTTTATGCACACTAGAGAATAATCACAAGGTAACCTCTAACATTTTGGGATATTAGTGAATACTAAAATCACTCTAGGGCATGATTTGTAGGTATTAGGTCTTGCAGTGACTAGTGGTAGAATGATGGAAAGTGAAGCAAATGTTAACTAAGATGGTTTAGCTATGGATATGAATCCTAGATTCACTTGGGTTGAATGGAATGGAAACATACTGAACTAAAGCAGGAAAGAATTAAATAAACCATGAATAGAGGTAAGGGTAAGGTAGGAAAGAGGATTTGTATATAGAGAACATGAATTATTTATAACTAGATTTAGAACAAGGACAAATATCAATGGACTAATGCTTTCAGCTTGTTGCTTTAACACATAAAATTGATAAACATAGTAAAGAGGTCTTTGGAATACAATGCAATTAACTCTTAGTTATCAGCTAAAGGATTTTGTTATTAAGAATAATGTATCATTTATTAGTAAATGATTATATAAAATACCAAATATTACCTTTAAATAGCTATAGCTCAGTCTAGGAAGTTGCATCAAATGACTTTTCTACACAAAATTCAAAGATTAACCTAGAAAATTTGTTAAAATAAAATAAGTTTTTATCAACATAAAATTGTGTTTGCACATTTTCAATTGATGAGCATATTACTAATTAACCATAATATACTTGAAACTACTATATCATATATCAAGAAATTAAGATACCAGTTAGATAAAACTCATAATAACTATAACACAAACATGAAAGAGAAAGCTATGCAACATAGATTCTTTTAGAACAACCAGAAATGTCTCTATCTACATTGAATATCAAAGCCTTTCCTCCCTTTAAAATGAAACAAATACATGTATATATAGGCTTGGGATGGGGATACCTCATCACTCAAACCATGATCAAATTTTCATCATCATTAGGATGTACATGGCCACGACATAGCTAATCATTCACAAGGGACAAAAAATTGTTACAACATTATGTTATAATTAATTGATGTAATTACAAGGGAAATTTCATATGAAGAGGACATTGTTGTTGTAACCAAGGTTATATTTAATTGAAATAGCTAGTGGGGCTAGGGTAGTTATAGATGCCTGCCTACTCACCTAAGTTTTCAAATAGAGGGCATGAGTTACCTAAAAGTCCATTTCAATCACCTCAAAGTCCAACAAAGGTATTTTGAAGAGCTGGGGGAGTCTATCCATCAATTATTTATGTGATTTTAATTCATCCCCAAGCTACACATCAAGATTATATGGGTTAATGAACCTAATTCTAGAAAAAATTATCAACTACAATAAGCCATATTGGGTGTTGTACATTGTGCTCTTAATGTTTACCTTGAAACTATTTACTATTATCTAGAGAAGATCTTCATAGATGGCCTTGAGGACCAATTCCCTACTTGGGTTAAACACACCATTGATTCTCATTTCCCTTAAAATTTTAATGGCTTTATCTTCATAGATGGTGATTTGTTGAACCAAATTTCAAAAAATTTGATGCCATATAATCAAGCTATCTCTCCTAAAAGCTACATAGTTAAAGGCTCATGCTACATTTGGAGAAGTTATTAAGTTTATGTGGTCATACATTTTATTTTGAGATGCTTGGATTAATAAATGGAGTCTATCCTCTATTTTGGGTGAATACATCTCCCCACTTAGACTGTAAATCCTTCTTTGCACTTTTTACTAATTGGATAATGTCATATATATTTCTAGATGCTCCTTGCACATTATACACAATGTCCCTTAGATGTTATATGGTATTTGTTCCTTACAATGCATCCACAGCTTTATCAAAGCCTTTAAACATTTATTTTATTACTCCCCTCATAGATTCTATAGAGGTGTATAAGTCTTATATGTAATTGATACTATCAGAAGCGAGCAATTTTATTCTCTTTGTTAAAGAGAAGACATCTTTTCTCTACTCTAATTCTACCTTTTATCCCTCAGACATTATAGTTTTCCTCTTAACCTTCCTCATAGTATTTATCTCTCTATCAAAATGAAACATGACTATTATTTGTTAAATAATAACCAGGTCTTGCTTCCCTTCTTCTGCCTGTTTCATTTTTTGGATCCATTTAGGAACATTTTAGGCAACTAGTTGTTGTGAAGGCTTTGCTTGATCTATATGAGTGATAGATAGTTATTTCCCTAGAGGGAGCATATTCTTGGGATAAGAGGTTGTCAATTGAGGGAAAGGGGGAATATCTCGTTTCTAATAATTGACATTCTTTGGGGTCATTGTGTCAATTATTAGATTTCCTTTGTCTGACACCTTCTATGTTTTAATACATGCAACTTCTGTTTGGGTTGTATAACTAATTGCTATGCCTAATTGAATGGATGATTTAGAGGGATTTAATGGGGAAATTAAAATGGTCGTGGAGACCAAATCTTAAAAATGCACTTGCTTATTCATCCCATAAGACTAAGGGCTTGAGGAAGCATATAATAAATAGGTAGGAGGGCCACTAAGCAAATTTTTCAAATAATATATCATATATGTTAAAGTAACTCTAGTAAGGTCTTTTATGGTTGGATGGGGGTGACACAACCTTGATTACAGATGATAGGATTGGTTCTTATAGAGTTGGTGTTGTAGCAACTGTACTAACTAGAACAATAGTTAAAATAGTAGGTAAAGAATGAGGAGCTTATGTAGTTATTACTTGAGTAGTAGAAATAAGGGTAATTCTTTTTATAGGTATCATTATTATGATGGGAGGTGCCAAGGCTAGAGATAGGTTTTTAGATTGCCCATATGTGGAAACTAGGGGCTTAGACTCTACTTCTTATTTATCTCCATTTGGGTCCTAAAGCAATTTAGCTAAGACTAAATGAGTCTTTAAGATATTGGTGCTACCTAAATAAGCCTCCTCTAATAATAATTCATCATTGAGATCACTTTTTGTGGTCTCAATAATTATTTTATATAATCATGTATCTATTTTATCCTTCCATTCCTCTTTAGTAAACCACTTGTTTTCACTATCACCTCTATAGGTTTTAATGATTTAGAACTTTTTATTTTATCCAATCTTCCCTCTAATTTTTCCTATGAGGTCTCCTTTGTTGGGGTGTTCTGAGGAGAAACCAAAGGAACTCCCTACTTCCTTTTGTATACAAGGGGGGTTCAATAGGAGTATAAGTTGATACTATAAGGGGTAAAATAACAACATGTTAATTTGACAAGGTAATACATGGTGATGAGGGGAGAACAATAGTGATTGTTGGGGGTGAACCTAGGGACGTGAATACCTACACAAGGGAAGGGGATATTTATGGAGGTGATGGTTCAATGGTTTAGACTAGAGGTATAAAAACATGAGGGAGGAAAGGTGGGAAACTTACCTATTAAACTATTGTGAGTGAAGGAAAAGGAAACATAGAGAAGGGCCCTCTAGAGTGAGTTATATATGTGAGACCTTGAGTAGTGGTAGATACATCAATAAGGGTGGATAATAGGGTGGTTTTCGTAACTATGAACATAAGGAAATGATGTTGGGAAGGACCTTGGATGACTTCCCATCCACTTCCCATAGGTTTTGTCCTAGTGGACAGACATGTTCTTTTCCTTGGTACTGAATCTATAGAAAGGATCCTTGAGGAGGTTTTGAAACCCAATGTTTAGCATCAATTTTCTTGGCCTCTTCCTTAGTGGTTTTTTGGATGATATTGCATGTGTTTGGCTACCACTGTGGACATATTTACCTAATTCATTCTAGTTTTGACGTTTATATCACTCAAAACATTGATGAATAATTCATCAGATGGATATGATACATGGTCATAGTCAATCTTCACCTTTCCCTTAACTCTATTCAAATGCTTCTTAACAATTTATCTTGGATCCCATTGCCTATAAGGTTCCCACTTGAAATCATAGTATATTATTAATTTTCCCACTAGATGGAAATGTTTCCATCTAGTTTATTATATCCTACCAATGTTGATGGGAGGTGGGTGGATAGATCCTTATTTGGCACTCCTTATTTTAACATCTACAAAATTACTTATTTGGGATAAAATTTCCAATTTACCACCTTGTCTAGGACTAAATGGGGTAGATACATAGGAGGATCTTTGGCTCCCTCTATTTTGATGATCATATGGTTTGGATAGAGCCAATAGTCACCAATATTTTCAATGGTTCTTTAGATTTGATTAGAAAATTTGGGCATGTCCTTGCCATAAATGGCTTGGTATGCCATTAGATACAAGGTCTCAATAAGTTTGGTCATATTTTTCCTAAATTTGTGTATATGAAGAATATTGAATTCATCACAAAACTAGTTCTTAGACTACTGAGTTGATGAATCCTAGGGTTCCTCAAAAGTTGATTGAATAATAATTATTATGGAATCTAATAAATACAACATAATATATAAGTTTTCATATGGTTTATTTCCTAAATTTTGGACTTGACTTATCAAATTGGTACTAAGGATATTTCCAATAGCTATGACCTTGGTGGAAGTGAGTACAATGTCCAACAGGGGAATCCAGACTTCATTAATGTAGGTTATATTGGGGAAACCATAAATTTGGTTTATAAGATCCATAGTGATTCTAATTCCAATCTTGAATATGGTAATGGGGATAGAAAAAATAGGTTCCCTAACTATGAAGGTACTAGGGTCACTAGCTCATTCCTGTAACTTACTAGTTACATTGTTTGCATACATCCATGAATTAACTAGGGCTTGATTATAGGTCATTTCAAAGAGGGGGGACCTCTAGTATTTTTTCAAAGGTAGGCCAAATAATATACATTTTTGGGGTGATACATTAGCAAATATGTAGGATTTTAAAATAAATTTGGCCATTTGTAAATAAATCAAATAATAGGGCAATATAGGGCATTACCTCAAATTTTTCCAAAACATTATGTAGGCCTCCTAATTTTATTACCACTAGGTCCTCTCTATATCTTTGTGTAAAATATAAGAGTTAATCTCTAGGTCCATAGGGTTATACTGATTTGACTTCCTCCCATATAATAGAATAATGTTTGAATTCATGGTTGAGGGCAGATTCATCAAACCTTCTATTTGTGTACTACTCAAGTCCTAAAATGGAATATGTGGAGGGGAGTGGTGGAAGGTGTGAAGTAGAATCCATAGTTTCACACTTTAAGATCTCTAGTTCTATGAAATTGTGGAATCTCTTGGTTGTAATAAATCTCAAATTAATGTTAGCAACCACTCGTTAGATGGAAATGTATCTATAATTGACTTTGTTGATCACAATATTTCCTTTATATTATTTACCTCTATTGAATTTAATGCACTTATTTATCCAATTCATGCAAATTAATGGTGCCAATTATATGCAATCATAAATGCATCAAAACCACAAATCAATCCTAGCTTGAATAAGATAGATCCTACTTACATTTTTGATTAGGGATACATTAGATAATTGAGAACATGACCAATATGGATATGATAGACCCAAATAGGGGATCTCTTACCATAATAAGATCACTAGGGAGGGTTCCAAATACTATAGTCAAGTAAAATACTGTAATAACCCTAAGTTTAATGTTTTTATATTTACTAGCTGAATAACAAGTTAATAAAAAATCTAATTTAGTGCTCACCAAATCTTGTGGCACAAAGTGGGGATAATAAATACTAAAATTAAGCATGCATAGAAGACATATAATCACATAAAAGTATGCAAAATAATAGTGCATGGAAGATAAGTGAAAATGCATATCTATCTACTCTTACAAAGGAGGAACAAAGTTAGGAATACTTCCCTTTGAATATGAAACCACCAAGCCTCAATCTCTCCCTTGGCCAAGGTGATTCAAAATAGTTTAGTTTGGTATGTAAGGATGACAAGGATAAATCATCTCTAGGATACACAACCTATCAATACATCTAAAAGACTTCTCCACAAGATAAGATCCATATCTCCAGATAAAGTATGAAACCCTAATCTTGATCCTCAAATATAATGGTGTATAAGTAGATGTAAAATATCTCTTACTTGTTCGTATCTTCTCTAAAAAATGGAAAAATGATTGTGTATATATAGGAAAATTTAACCCTAAACCCTTATGAAAGTTTCAACTTAAAGGGTCAAACTAGTCGACCTAGTATCATTATTGATAAAAACTCACTAGGTCAAGGACTAGGTCAACTAAGAGCTAACCTAGACCCTAAATAAGTTTTGATAATAAGAGTACAAAATTGACACATCTGACATAGTCATGTAAAATATAAAAGTAAGTTTTAGGTTAGAAAAATGGGCACTGAAGGTGGTAAAATAGCCACAATGAGTGCATCACAGGTAAACAACTGAGAATTTCAAATTTGTTTTTAGTATTTTATTTGAAATTGAGTGTTTTATAGAAATTTTTTAATTAGACCAAATATAGATACCATAATGAACTCTAGGAAGTTTTGAGAGATATTAGGGGTCAAATGGGGAACTAAGTTGAAAGTGATTAGAGTAATAAATGCTAAAAACATTTATTAAAATGGGTCAAAGAGTCGGTAGTTTGAAATAACTAGGTCAACCCAGTCAACCTAGTAGGTAGAAAATGATGTTTTGAAAGGGCCAACCTAGTAGGTATTGGTTGTCTTAATTGGTTGGGGGAAAGGTTAACTTAGTACCCTATGGTCAACTTAGTTTGTTAAGTTAAAATCTAACTTAGTACTAAAAGGGGAAAAAGGAAGGACAACTTCATTTGTTGAGTCCAAATGGTTAACCTAGTATTATAGGGTCAACTTAGTTACTAAGTGGTTGATATAATACTGAAATATAGGAAATTAGTTGATATAATATTTTTAAGGCCTAGAATGCTCGACTAAGTACTAAAATGGACAAATAAGCTAAAAATAGGTCAAATTGGTAGGAAATGAATAAATTAAGGAAAAAATTGGTGATTTTTGTTAAAATTTAAAAGAATGCATTTTGTACATAAGTGACATGAAGGTCTAATACATCTTTTGTTATTTTATTATTGTAAGGGAGAAATAGATTTTGGTGATTGGTGGACACATCATGTCTATCAGATCTATTGGAGTGATTAATAGATGTAGATAGAGTTAGATTGGTTGTGCTAGGATTGTGAGGCATCATGGAGACACAATGGGTCCTATTGAATGTTGATCTAGTGGTCATGTTCTTGGGAGCTTAGGAATGCTTGACCAATATATTTAGATGGGTAGTTTATGGGGATAAAATAGAGGTTGGAATCACTTTAGAGGATGTCCATGTATTACTTGGACTACCTATAAGGGGGATACTAATTATCATAGGGATATTGGATGATCAAGAGAGGCAAGAACTATCTTGATGGGTAAAGTGCTTGAATATGATTTACCTAGGACTAAGGGTGAGTCTATTTAATATTTATGTTATGTAGATTTTAGATATTTGGAAGTATGTGATATGAATTATGATAGCATGAGTGTTATGTCACAAATTAGATAACAAGGTACCATTATATGTGATAGCCTTGTGTCAGTTGATATTGGATCACAGGGTACTCTATGACTTAGGTTTTATCATCTAGATTTAGTTCATGCATGATATGTATGGGATGTTGTCTAAAGGGTAGAAGACCATGGGGCTAGTGGTATTTTTAAGTGCCTAGATATATGAGAGGTTCCTAATGTATCATCTAGTTGGCTTGCCCCATGTGGTCAATGATCAGTTGCTTTAGGTTTTAAGATGAAGACAAGATTAGGTGTCATGAGCCATGACCCATGTGCCAATGTTATATATGGTCATATGAGGAGTTATCATGTGGTAGCCTTATGCACACATTATGATAGTTTTTTCAATCTGGGTGACGATGGAACTAGGGCTATCATGAGTACAGATCATAGGCCACTACACCTAGTGGGTAAAACCACATATAATAACATGTTTGCCAAGACATTTTGGACTCCCTCACCTAGTGGATCCTATAATGGTGCCTACATTTTAGGCTTGGCATGTGAGATATCCAAGGGGGAGAGGAAGAGGAGGAGGAGGAGTGTCATTCATAAGACTAGAGATCAAACCATGATGTGTGAGACCATAGACTGGTTGATCATGACAATTGATGGATATAAAAGGTATGGATGTAGATGAAAGAGTGCCATAGGTACCATATCTATCACCATAGCAGGAAGAGTGGCAACCATCTTGAACACACCATCAATAAAGATGTCAACAATTAGAGAGAGCATAGAGGGTGGTCATCCAAGATGACTCATTAGTCAACCTAGTGCAAATCTAGTCTATAGAGTCACCATTGAGGTGGTGCTTGAGATGTGCATGGGTAGTATCCCCAAGGTTTGATTTTATTGGGAGGCATCCCATAAATTAGTTGCTTGGGAGATGAGTCAATAGAAAGATCATGATCAATAGATGAGTAGATGGGGAGATGTTTATTGGTAACACCAAGACAAGTAATAAATGGTTGTAATTTTTAGTCTTTGCTATAAAATACTACTTGTTTAAGATTTGAGTGATTGTATATATATATATAGAGAGAGAGAGAGAGAGATAAATATATGATCTAAAATCTATCTAGTTTGAATTTTGTAGATCCTATAGATGAGGAAGAGATCAAATAGGGATCCTTAGTTATGGGAGTACTCCATGATATACTAGAAGGGGTATTGGTGCCATATGACCCTACCACATTTGATGACCTTGTGGTACCATCTTCCTCAGCTTAGGTGAGTTGGTTTTGACTAGTAGAGGAGGTCATGATGCATCTACATGCACACAAAGATGGGCTATAGCCACCATCAAGGGTTAGAATAGGAGAGTCATAGGCATGACATGCTTGGGATTAGCAGAGATTCATGTATTTGGCTACCACTATTTAGCTAAGATAGCGATAGTCCTAGGTGGATAACTTATAGGCATAGGTAGAAGGCTTGAGATCTCATACATATTCATTACAACATATTATTTAGAGGGGACTGTCTAAGGCATCTATGGGTAGCATGGTTAGGCCATGAGATAGAAATGATAGATCCTAGCCATAGAAATGGATCAATGTATTTTTGTACCTTGAATTAAAAAACACATTATATTTAGAGAGATATATTCTATTTTGATAGTTGGATGTTGATCTTGTGTGTTTGTATTGTGATTGTGGTTGTGGATGTATATATATTTTTCTTTTTAGCACATGTATTTTTATTTTGTTGTATCTGATATAGGAAATATATGTGTTGTCTTTTATTTTCTAGCATTATGCAGGACACATGCATGATGAAAATGAAATAGGCAAAAAGGACTTGGCAAATTATAATTAATAAAAAACAAATGCATGACACACTAGTTCATGTTGGGAATGTGTAAAATAAAAGATGACTAAGTATAAGAAACCAAAGAGTGGTAAACAAGAGGGTAAATTTTGATTTTTTAAAACCATGAGAAAGAGTGGGACCAAATTAAAACAAGGAAAACCACACTAAATCACGTTGGGAAGTTTAAAATAATGTAATAAAATGGAAAGCACATGAAAGACTAATTGTATAAAAAAGAATTAAGTCAATTAATCATACTAAATAATGTTGAAAAGTATAAATGAGAAACAAATTTTGAAAATTGGTATTAAATTAATCGCACTAATTCAATTTGGGAAGTATGAAAAACTTAAGAAAAATGGTTGCATTATTACATGCAATTGGAAAATAAGAAGATAAAAGTGAAAATATTAATGAAGTAAGAATAAAACATATTAAATCAAGATGGGAAGCATGTCAATGACATGTAACTCATAATAAATCACATCTTATCTCATATTTGACACATGTAATCTTGTTATGACTTGGATATTGGAAGATTTTGTGAAGAAGGCTAGGTCCTATCCATGGTCTTACACTACAACTCACAAAGGGAACACCAATGAGGTGGAATTAATGTTAAAATATGGTAAAATGGGATGTTTTATATGGTAATGTGAATATTTGGTAGTTTTTGAGGAAGGCCAGGTCCTATCTATGGTCTTACAATACAACTCACAAATAAAATCCCTAAGGGAGTGATCACTGACCAAATCAATATTTCTCAAGGGGAAACATTGGGATTGTAGGGAGTGAAAAATAGAATGTAAGAAGTATAACTAAGGAATATTATGATAAGACATTTAGGAGACATGAGGCACACTAAGGACATGAGAGGACACTAAGTGACTAGTGCACATAAATATATAGAGGATAACTATTTGATATAGACACAAAGCTATGTAGGCAAATAAATGTACTACTAAGATAAAATCATGTGGGTTATTTTGAACAAGAAAATTAAAATGTACCTACCTTCCCACAACATGTTACTCATTCCTCAAAACCCTTACAGAGTTTTTAGTCTACTATGATGATTAGGTACTTGTGTAAGAAGTTACATAGCACTAAAAGATTTTTTTATTCTCCTTTTCTAATCTACTAGCCTACCACACCTCAACGGACCTTAGATCTATCATGAGGACAAATGTGGAGTTTTAGATTTAATTATAAAAATGAGACGTGCTTAGAATCACATCTTTTAGTGTGATTTGACTTTTGAGAAGTTTAAATGTTGCCTTTTAGATCATTGCCATTGGTTAAATGATTTGGATTTTGGGTAGTTTTATGGATTTTATGATTCCTCATCCATATGGACTTGGAATTATGAATCATGAGAGATACAGTGATATGAATGAATGAGTTTTATGGTTTGGCTAAAGGAAGCTAAGTATCCAAAGACAAGACTGATTATAACACTTAGGCTTAATAATGAACTAGCATGTTATCTCAAGTCTCAACCATGTGTTTGCTTAGTTTGCAAAAGGGAATAAATGGGGTTAAAAGGAGATCCAAATTAGATGGTAGTAAAAGGAGATTATAATGAGATGATGTGTTTGCTAACTAATCACATGGTAAAGAAGGAATGACTAAAGGGAGTAAGGTTTGTATAGCCAAGTCATAGTAACAATTATATGTTTTTATGGAGATAAGATAGCAACCAATCATGAAAAATAAAAAGGGAGTCATAGAAAAATGAACCCAAGAAGAAAAATAATGAAATTATGAAAAATAATCCATACGAGAACATAATGACATCATAATCAATATAAAGTGTGACACCAATGTCATCAAGTAAGATAGATAAGATTTTGATGAAATATCAAATGATATGAAATAGATAAATGTAAATTTGGAGCACACATCTAATCTAAATGAAAATGTAAGAACACCATGCATGTGTTCATAAGTACCAATATATCTATGCACACATATTATCCATATCAATTGATAATTCTCTATGACGTTGAATGTGAACTCCAACTAATGTCTTATCGATCTTTAGTGAAAGTTGAGAAAATACTTCACATCAAATCTCCTTGATAAAAAAATGTAAGAATGCTTGAACGATCATGTTGATGAGGGATATCATGTAAGGGATGCTCAAGATAATGCATGGTAGTGGTTTATATATGATATGAACGGGTAACCAGTGGGAAAGGTGCCATTGGTGAGGGACTCATAGGTGGATAAGGATCCACATGCGAGGGAAGGTCCATGGGTGAGGGATTAATGGGTGGAGGAATAGTAGGTGGAGAATGGACCATAGGAGGAGATGGAACCATGGGAGGTGGAGCCACTAGGGAAGAAGGGGGAAAATTTATTTGAGAGTGACTTATGAGAGGAATGAAAGAAGGTGAAATAATGGTTAGGAGGTGATCCTTAAGATACTATTGAAGGGTGTAGTAATGATCAGTGTGATGTGTTCCACATTAGTAACAAAGATAATATACCTCTCCATACTTAAGAATATACTTAGGAAATACTTTTAGGGGAGGTATAACCTTGTTTTATGGTTGTGGAGTAGTGGGAAGCAAGGTTTTGATATATTTTCACAATTTTTGACAAGGCATGAATGAATGTCTACCTATGTCATGGAAGCAACATATATGTTTGTGAATAGTCTTGGTAGGTGTACTCATAGGAGGAGTGGAAATGGAAGCTGAGGAAGATTGGTAACTTTTTGAATGTGACAATAAGGTTGATCAACCCATTTAATGGGTGAAGGAGCCAATTACAGTAAAAGGAACAAACCATCACCAAGATAAGGTGGGGTTGGTGGAGAGACTAGACAAGGCTCTACTGAAGGAGAAATAGGAAGAGACTCAACTAAAGTGGGAATAAGATCCAAAATAGGCTCCAATAAGGGAGGGGAAGGGTCCATAAAATGTTTAAGGATAGTCATAAGCATCTCAAGGACAAGTCAACTAAATGGGTCATGGTATCTAGCAAATCGATAGGGACTAGTCATAACACGATCCATAAGCATACTACTACAAGGTTATTCAAAAACTAGAGGTGTGAACACCATATCTACCCTATGATAAAGAGGAAAAATACTAAAATTACAAAAAAATATAGGATGGAATACTAAAAGATATACTAAAATATTGAACCAAAGAGGAACGATAATGAATAAGTTCAGCATCTCAGACCTAAACAAGACCTCCTAAAAATGGATCATCTAAGGTATAACCATCATCATAATCAGCTGTATAAAGATCAATGGTGTAGGTAAGGATGACCTTTTCATACAATGTGGTGTGATGAATGGATTTCCAAGTCTTAGTTAAGACAATGGATATATCATCACAATGTTGTTGATAAGAATGAGGTTGCATAGAAGCAGGAAGTTGAGAGATGAGATGAGGTGAGAGATCCAAGGTTTTAATATTTAGGTTGATCTCATTAGGCTCATTATCATCATAGTCTAGGAGGTTAGGGGGTATATTCTTGATGAGTTTAGGGTGACCATTATAACCTTGGGTTTAATTGATAGGAAAGTTGAAATTTTGAGATTCATGAAATGGAATGATTGGCAAGGGTTCAAGGGCCTAGGAATTTTAAACACACCATAGTCTTGGAATTTTTCAAATTTCCAAGGTTTAGTGTCACCTTGAATCCTATAGATGTTTCCTTTGTGAGGAAATTTGACTAATTGGCAAATAGAAAAGGCAACTACCCTCATGTGATGAGTCCATATCCTACCAAGAAAGATGTTATAGATAGGGGAAAGTTAAAGATCATCACCTTCATGTGAACAGTGATAGGTGGGATAGTAATGGGAAACCACACACAACCTAAAAGAGAAAATTTCCTTTGGCCATAGCCTTGACATGTGATACGTGTAGATTTAAGATTTCATTCAGAATAATCAAGGGTTTTGATAAAATCAAGAGAGGTAACACAAGTGCCATAATCATCATCAATCAAAGCATGTTTGACTTGGATATCACCTATTTATACACTGATAAAGAGAGGAGGATCATCCATACAAAGCATAATATCATCAAGGATAATAGAAGAAATGAGAAATTTGAGGGAAAGAAAAGTGTCCATTATTTCATCAACATGTATGGACATCTCTTTTACTATTGTAAAATGATATCTTTAGATCCAGATAAGGTATCTTCACATCCTACAAGGGGAGGATGAGGGATGTTCATTTCAAACAAAATATGCATAAGATGGTTATGATGACATGGAGATGTCTACATAAGTTTGAGAAATGGGATGTGAGATAGGAGATTAGTAAGATTTGTAATAGGATCCCACTCATCATACCCCATAAGAAGATTATTAGAAAGAGGTGCATAGAATTGAAGGATTTCCTTAAAGGGAGGAGTCAAAGTACATGTGAATTTATGATAATAAGAGATAAAAGGTTTAATTGGAGGATAATTTTGTTGATTATCTTGAGAGGATGGAGTGATTGATGTAGGTGTGGTTTGAGATGAAGTGTTGAGTATCATTGGTGATAGGTAAAGAGATTAGAGGGATGGTAGAAATGGTACAGGAAATGATATCTAAGGGAGGTGTTGGAATTGGTTCATAAAAAGATATACATCCTTCTTGCCCCAACTCATTTAAGTGAGTTGGAGAAGAGTCTTGGGTAACATGAAATGTGTAAGATAATTGGTATGTGGATGGGTTGAGGATCAATGAAAGTAACCACCCTTCACATATTAGTCATATTGACCACATTATCTTTAGGATTTGGGTCAAGAAGACTATCAATATTATTAGTAAAAGGGGTAGGCTTGTCTTGGTTATCTTAGTGATTTAGAAGAGGATCTTTATAGATGGCTAAATGAGCATTAGCTTGGTTTAAAGCTTGAGATTCATTTTGTGTTTCATGGGCTTTGAAAGCAATGTCATATGCTTGTTAGCATTGATGAATGATAAAATCATGGTCAAAATTGGGACTAAGAATGAAATCCATAGCCAAATTATGAAGTTGTAAGAGGTCTCATGATAATGACTCCAACTAGCATGAAACCAACAAAATTTATTGGGATCATACCAAGATTTCATAGGATGAGTGGGATCAAGTTCTCATGGGAGAGGCCTTGGTAGACACTTTTATAATTATGCTAAGGATAAGGGTTTGTAAACATTGATGTTTTTGGATGGAGATAAATGAGGATTGGTGATGTGATTAGGATGGGATGCTTGTTCTAAAATTTGGTTAGGAACAACAACTTGAATAGTATGAATGGTATCATAAGATTCAGTGACACCATCATTGGTAGCATGATGGTTCTTATTCTTAAGTAACATTTGAGTACCCATATAAGGTTGGGATGGCTTGAATTGATACATAATGAAATATTAACACTTAAATTGGTCAGTATCCTCCTCTAAAGTATGTGGAAAGAAAATCTAGAGCTGATATTACAACTTGGGAAAAAGAGAATTGATAAATAGATGAAAAGGGTTATCATCTGTCATATTATATTCACATTTATTAGATAATGTCTTCCATTATTTAATGAAAAATTATGCAGTTTTGGTCTCAAGTTGCTTATAATTGATAAAATTTTCCAAGGTATTCTCGGGGAGATCACTAGTTTAAAACTCTTAGAATAGAAAATTTACTCAATATTCCAAACTAGTGATAGAATGAGATTTGAGTTGATTGTACCAATCTAAATCATCACCCATGAGATTTTTTTCTAATATCTTGGTAGCATCAAATGTGTTTAATTTGACCTAATATTTATAGAGATTTCCAAATGTTTTTAAATAAAGAGTAGAATCAGTTGACCCATTGCAATAAATGGTAGGGGTGATACCTCCTATATTGATATTATAAATTTGAGATGTAAGAGGATTATTTTGAAGATGTTTGATTGTTTTATTAACAAGAGGAGGTTGAGGGATAAGATTACCATGGGAATCCTGAAGAGGAGGTGTGAGAAAATTTTGATTATACATGCCCTATGACATTTATTGAGAGTGGGTTTGAAGATGGATATGGTGATTTTGCACTTGCATCATTTGATTTGCATTAGTAGCTTAAAAAACATTCATTTCATTAAGATTTTGTAATAGGATTTGATGGGTTTGATTTGCATTATTTACATTATGTGAAGTATTAGAATTGGCAGTAGTGGCTTGGGTACCACTATGGGTGTTAGTAGGAGTTTGAGAAGAACTATTAGTAAGTGAGGCACTAATGGAATAATTTATTTTTATGGAAAAATATGGACTAGTAAAGGGATGAGAATAAAAAATAATAGAAGCATGATTAATTTGGGTATAAAATGATGCACTAGTGGAATAATTGAGAAGAGTGGGTCTTGGAAGAGGCCCACTAGATGTATAACCTGCCATGTTAGTAGAGATATTAGGCATGGATGTGGAAGAAATCAAAGAGGAAGAAGAAATGGTATGATAAGGGGTCAAAATAGAGGGAAGAGGCTGAGAAACAAATAAGTTAGTATCTCCAAATCCATGTGATAATGTGGGAGAAGGTGAATGGGGATCCTCGACTTAACCATTTATCATGATATGGTAAATAGTAGAAGGATCCTTTCCTTAATGTTGAGGAAATTCATTGATGAAGAAGAGAATTTTTGGAATCTAATCCAAGTTGATCTTCAAGTGATAAGAGAGGATTATGAAGTGAAGAATAATGAAGATGGGTCCCATAATTTGTAGTACAAATAGATATATGCACATTACTTTCATTTAGGATAAGATCCACAAGATGCGTATGGGAGAACCTAATAGGGTTGGTAAGACTCATCATATCTATTGAATTCAACTCAATGTTATATTCAAATAAGAATTTTATGATGAAGGAGAGAGATTAGGGAAGTAAAATTTGGTACAAAAGTAAGGAGAGACAAAATGTAGATAAGAGTATAGAGTCAACTAGGTCAACCTAGTATTGAAAGTAAGGTATGAAAATTGAGCCAACAAGGATATAGAGTCAACCAGGTCAACTTAGTATGGTAACTTGATATAAAGGGTAACCTAATTGGATATAGAGTATACCAAGTTAACTTATTATTATAACCTAAGAGGCAGAAAGGGGTATTGGGTTAACCAGGTTGACTCAGTACTGTAGTCAGAGAAAAAGATAGTTTGTAAGAGACTATGTCGAATAGAATGATAGTGTATTAAAAATAGGGAAAAAAATTTCAATGTTCTTTAAAGTAAGAAATGGAAGTAAATACACACAATTGGATTAATTATAATGATCTAATTAGCACACATCAAAAAACCTTTCACCAAAGATGGCCAATGTAAGTTTTTATAATACAATATATAATGAGAAGAGAGCAAGCGGTCAATTGAAAATCAAATTCTAGCTAAGTGGTCATCCTAAATGTTTTTAGATTATTACAAAGTGTTATTTTAAGTGTGATAGGGAATTTAGCTAAAATTAGGGAACTAGAAATCAATCTATAGATGGTTTCAGGACATTTAAGTTGGAAAGGGTCTCTATTGGTAATGAGATTGGTATTCGGGCCTAACCCCTCACTTCACAATCTTATAGAGATAAGGGTTTCAGGTGATTTTAAAATATTTACCATTAACTACATGTTTATACTTGGACAAAAATCCAAGTCGGACTCCCCCTTGGTGATGAAATCTATGTAAGTAGGCCTTAGTAGACAAATGTTTAAATGCATTTTTGAAATTATGTGATTTGGTAGTATGTGAAAAAAATAGTGAAACTAAATGGTATATTTAAAACTACCTAATTAGACTATATGAGCTACTCTAAACATGTAAACAACTAAAAATGAAAGTGTGAATTAATTAATAGCATATAGTTGTTAATTCCCAATCTAAGCACAATATAGATTCAATTCAAATGGTAGTATATGATAGCATTATAGAATAGAGTAAATAGGGTCACTAATGTACTATATAAGTAGTATTCCTTAAGAACTAAGTCAACCAAGTCAACCTAACCTTTTAGATAGAAGATAAACTATATAACTAGGTCAACCAGGTTAACCTATTTTGTTTTTGGATTGTAGCTTTAAAGACTATAAAATTTGTAAAACATAACTGTAAAGAAGAAATAAATTGAAATTAAGAGAAAGAAAGTAACCTTAGTGGGTTAGAAGATGCTGAGGACTGTGAAATTTCTATAAAAGTGCCTTGAATGTTACTTTCAAGTTCTGCCAACTATGTTGACTGGGTCAACCAAGTTCTATGATTCCCTATTTGTTGAATCCTATTTAAGATGACTATACTAGCTTGGTCGACCTAGTTTGTTATCTGGAATATGAATATGATACTTAGTCAACCTAAATGACTTAGTTTGTTGTTCTAGAGCTAAATAAGAGACTAAATTGACCTATTCAACATAGTCTATTTGTTTGAAACTAAATAAGAGTATTTTATCGACCTGTGTAATCCAATAACCTGTATTTGATGAATACCTTCACAAAAATAATAGTCATTTTGATATGAGTATGTGTTAAACTTGAAAACATAATTTAGAAACTATATTGACTTGGTTGACCTAGTATCGTAAATATACAAATTATTAAAAATTAAAGAAATGAAAAATGTGAAAGAAAGCCTTACAAGGTTAAATTCACATTGGGTTCACTAGAATGTATGAAATCAAAAATGCATTAGATTCACAAATTAATCCTAACTCAAATAAGATAGATCATACTTACACTTTCAATTGGGGATACATTAGATAATTGATAACATGACCAATATAGATCCACTAGACCAAATTAGGGGATCTCTTAGCACAATAAGATCACTAGGGAGGGTTCCAAAGCCTCCACTCAAGTATAGATGTGCAATAACCCTAACTAAGTCCCATGTTTTCATATTCACTATACTAATACCATGTAAATAAAAAATCTAATTTAGTGCTCACCAAATATTGTGACATAAAGTGGGGGTAATAAACACTAAAATTAAACATGCATATAAAACATATACTTATGTCAATGTATGTAGAATATTAATGCATGAAAGAGAAGTGAAAATGCATATATATCTACTCTTAAAAAGGAGGAACAAAGTTAGGAATACTTACCTTTGAATATGAACCCATCAAGCCTCAATCTTTCCCTTAGCCAAGGTACTTCACAATAGATGATAAGGATAAATCAGATCTAGGCTACACAACCTATCAATACATCTAAAAGACTTATCCACAAGACAATATCTGTATCACCAAAAAAAGTATGAAACCCTAAGCTTACTCCTCAAGTATAATGGTGGATAAGAAGATGCACAATATCTCTTACTTCTTCTCTTCTCCAAATAATGTAAAAATGAATGTGTATATATAGGTGGAATTAACCCTAAAGCCTTTCAAAAGTTTTGGCTAATAGGGTCAACCCAGTTGACCTAGTATCATTATTGATAAAAACTCACTAGGTCATAAACTAGGTCAACCAAAAGCTAACCTAGACCCTAAATAAGTTTTTCCAATAAGATTACAAAAGAGGTTTTAGGTTACGAAAATGGGATATAAAGGTGGTAAAAGACTAGAGGGGTATGCAAAAGAGAAGGACAAGCTTAGGGAAATGGTTTTTAGGAGATAAGTGTGTATATAGCAAGTGAAAAAAGGAATAATAATCTTATAAAACACTAATGGTCTACCCACCCCTTTCCTGATGCACCCCTTATGGTATGCACTTATAGAGATTGAGACTCGATCGGTTTGTGTAAGATAAAGAGCATCATTAATTGATAAAATTTTAAAAATATTATGTGTATACACTAATGGCCTTGACTTTATTTGATTTCCTCTATTTTTATATTTTGTATTTACCTAGTAAAGTGTTATCCATTTTTATAGTCCTCAGCTCCAAGTGGCTTCTCTTTATTTTGATTCAAGTGATTTTTCATTTCTATTTGACACTTGGTGATATTCCACTTCCTTAAAAACATCACATCACTATTACTTGGGATCATTCTTTGTTGGCTTATTTATTTATTTATTACCTTAGGCTTACAAGATCATGGCACTTGGAGGGTTATCACCACTCTATCATACCAAGAGTGTCATACCCCCTTCTTTCATTGTGTAGTCTTTGGGTGAGTGAGATGATCATACATGGATACATATTGACACTTTTCTCAATTGAATTAGAATGTTTTTAGATTATTTTGAAAGTGGTAGGTCTACAAGATCATGAAAGTGGATGACTTTCATTATTATATTATCCTAGGGACTTTCACATGTTAAACTTTATTCTACTAGTTGCAGGGTGAGCAAGATCATGACACATGGGAAACTATCACTACTCTACTAGCCCCAAGACTTTCATACACTGAACTTCAATCTATCAGTCACCGAGTGAGAATGATTATGACACATGATGTTATATATATCTTTTTCCCACCTGGGAGTCTTATAAATCTCAAATTTTTAAACAAATCCATGGGCTAGTAGGTTGTCACCAATCAACATAAAAACTTTTCAAACATTAAAGTATAAAGCATAGTTCGCTTGCCTTTGGGGTTCTAAGAGAGTAAATGAATACCATGTGGATGGCTTTGGTGAATCGATAGGTGTCCAATTTAAAATTAAAAATAATTATAAGTACAAAACCATATGCATAAGATAAAACACAAAATAATAAAACCTTGATACACATGTAATCTAGTTAGTCTAAAAGAGATAAAACCTGATATGTTTATAGATTAAACAAGAAAACTTCATGAATCATTAGAATTTAAAAATATTAGATAGACATGTAGGAAATAAACCAAATACTAGATATGTAACTCAAGATAAGCTTAAGCATAGCTTTAGTTTGTAATAATAGAAGTTTCATTATGTCAGTTTAATCTTCAAGAAAAAAGCTTAGGTTACCCCATCAATCCTGAAAGAAGAAAGGTTACTTGATAAATTGGGTCCTTATTAAAAAATTTATAGATAATGGGTATGTTGGTACACAAAAGATCCCTATTATAAATATGTCAAGATTGACCATCAAACACTTGATCCCCTACCATCTGAACCTACTTATATCTTCTCTATCCTTCACCACATTATAATGGAGCTTGCATATGTGCAAATAAAAAACCTACAATTGGATAGAAATACTACTACACCTATAAATATACATTACCACTAAATGTCATCTTTTGTATCTTTTCTCTTCCAAATACATGACGAGAAGTCGACGACATAAGAGACTATGTAAACACAAATAGTGACATCCTACCTATAATCAATTGGCTAAAGGTTAGTATCCTATCTATAAATAAATATAACACTAATGGATTATTTTCTATGGTATTTATTTCTATTTTTCCAATAAGTGTTTGAATGTACCAACCCAATATTAGAAAATTCTAGTTGCGTGAATATGTTATGCGTTTGCCCATATATCAAGATAACTAGTTTGGATTCCATCCATGCTTTCACTATATCTTGTTGAACCCAATGATGCACCATCAAAACTAAGTAACGTAATTAGTATTTACAAATAAAAAACATTGAAGATAACTTGCCACTCATAATGTCATACTTATGTGGATATCTAGAACAATTACCTGAAGCAACTATTGTAAATCAACTAATGAATTTTGGATCAATGATTAGAGGTACACATTAATTTTGGTATAAGTTAAGGAATTAATTAATATATATGATCACACAACTCGGATCACTAAATTTTTTATTCACCTTGAGTGTAGTAGACACTAGATGGCTAGATCTACATAAACTCATGTAAGGTGCCCCAAATTCACTCCTAGCTAAAAAATTCAGATTTATAGAAATAAAAACCTAATTGTAAATCCACATCTTGCATCTTCGTACATGGAAAACATATGTTCAATATTTCATGAAGAAATTATTGATAAACATCTCCACAATAAGGACAACTAGTATAGGTATTCAGACTAAAATAATATTTTATTACACTTAATAAATATTAAAAACCTCTCTCAAATCATAATTATCTAATGTTTTTTTTCTAATTAGGTATGAATGACAACACAAAGGATTGACACACATCCATAGGTTATTATTATAGACACTCATTGTTTGCCACTTTTGTGTTTAAATTCAGAACCATATTGATTTCTAGCAAATGAATTAATTTAATCCTAGAAATCATCTAGATGGTCCACATTCATCCACATAAGTGATATAATTTCCAATAAATTTGGTGAGGCTTGATTATTTAGGGTATTACTCTATATGCACTAATAACCTAGCTTGGATTCAACCTTAGTCAAATTATGACCTAGTAAATTGACATTCTTGGCATGTTGATCTATTAATGCAAAAAAATTAAAACAATTCATAAAAACCAAAAATCCTAAGCAAGGTTAATTAAAAAGAAAATATCAATTAGTTTTCTTAAATAAAAATTACAATTTGAATTAGTGAATTTTATTTATATAAAAATGATTTTTTCAACAAACATGAGGTCAAAGTCAAGGGAGCTAATAAATTATTTTATTAATTCCTAAAATTCAAGAAAAGGTGAGTTACAACCTCATAAATATATTCTATAAGTTGCCATGGTTCATAAATATATAAAATGAGTTGTTAGGCCTTCATGATTGCTTTGACCCAACCCAAGGTTAACCTAACTCAACCTAGGTTATTTTAGACTCAATCAAAGTTAGAACTAAGCCTAACTTCCCTAAGGTTAGAGTTAGTTTTGATACCTATAAATACAAGTGCCCTCACTCTACCTAAACAATCTTTTGTGTATAAGGTTATTCTATAGGAATGCCTTCAAGAAGCCATAAAAGTAATGTTATAATATCATATTAATATTAATCTTAACACCAAGCCAAGCCAAGCAAATCAAAGCCACATGTGGCCATTGGATAAGTGATACCAATATGGAGAAAGAATTGATCAAAGTCTATAATTCCATAGACCAAACAATAACATCTTCTATGGCAACAAGTAGACACTAATTTTGATAAGGGAGGTAAAATTGTTGTGTGTTTTTATCTCTTTTTGTAGTTTTGTTCATTATGGTATTCTCTCCCTAGTTTTTAGGTAATATTGGTTTAGTTTAATTACATTGTTAGACATGGATTTTACTAATATTCACTAACAACGAACTAATGACCTTTGTGTGATCTTCATACTCTTAAGATACATAATGGCATGCTAGATGGGACCACGCATCCTGTATGGACTAGATGAATGATGTGGAATCTTTAGAATTCATAAAAAAAAACTTCAATCTTCAAGTTTAGAGTTTTATGTTTAAAATTCTCATCATTTTAGTTTTTCACTAATTGATGACTTCACCCTATGTAACGATGACTTCACCTAATCTATCCCCTATTTGTGATCTTTTATTTTCTAGAATCAGTGAGTTTGTATCAATGACTTCATCCTATGTAATAGTGACCTTGACAAAGGCAAACAATGGTATTGACCTTGTAATGTAGTGGATTCGATAGGTAATTTTACTAGTGATTTTGGTGACTTCACCTAATTTCAAGTTATAATCATTGACTTTGCTTGGACTAATTGGTGACTTTGCCCCTATATAACAATGACTTCGTTAGATGCCTATTTATATGTATTTTTACATAGATAAAATAATGGCTTCACTAGAATTGATGGATTCACTTTGTTGTATAATTGGCGACTTCACTCTATGTAAAGAAAAATTGAAGAGTTAAAAATGAAAATTCGTTTGTTAATTGGCCTTTTTGATTAAAGACAAGATAACCCCCTAACATTTTTGTAATAACCTAAGTGGAGAAGAGGAATATTGAACACTTCTAAATTTGCATACACACTATTGTTTTAGTTATTAAAATGAACCTAACATAACTTGTCTTTTTGCATTTCAATTTTATAAGAGCAAATAAGGCCAAGGGGTCAAAACTTTATTCACGTTTGATTTGGTGATTTTAAAATGAACATTCACTTTAGAGTAGAGCTCTTAAGAGATTTTTATTTTTGTTTTTTCTTTATTTGTTAATTAGTTTCAAATTTATTATATGAGATTATTTGTGGCAAACCAAACATTGTATGTATGATCTTCCCATGTCCCCTTTAGGTAACTCAGGTGATGAAAAATGCTTTGTTTATTACCTTGCTTGTTTATCCTAAAAAATAAAAAATGTTGTGTATGCTCTCCCCAATCTCCAAGTGATACGGGTGACCTAAAAATGACCTCTAAAGTTATTCCAATTTTCATTTTTTTATTTTTATGTATTGGCTTATGGGCAGGAGTTCATTCCCTCCTCATAAGTTCTTTAGGGGTGCATTGACCTAGGATTTCATCTCTCAACATCATGCCAACCTCACTTCATAGTGGGTTATATAAATTGGGAACATGGTACTGGGATTGAATAGTGTTTGAATGGTTAGCCTACCAATCCTAATGAATATTTGGATCAGTTCATACTAAACATCAATCTTCACTAAATAATATATGGCTAAAGTCAATATGAAAAAGGCTAGACCTTTGCATATCAAATTAGCGAATTTGAATCTAATTGATGTGATGTTACTTTGTTTTAGCCACACTTGGGAACATTTAATTTGATTCAAAACTTATATATTTTACACAAGCCCCAATTTATCATAGAATATCTTACCAATAAGTTCTTTTCACTCTAAGTTCATGCCACATACCAATGCTTGAGATACATAGGGGCTTAAAAACTCTACTTACATGTGCCCTTTAATTTTTAGATTAACACTTAAATAATTTTGAACATTAGTAAATTGGTGTAAAAATTTTCATAATCTACATACACCTTGTTAGTTTTAAGGATAGGATGTGCACTTAGTGTTATTTATATTTTCTTTTATTAGCATGTGTTTAGGTCTAAAATTGATTGTTTGTTTGTCCTATTAAAATGAGTCTAAACCTTCAAATGTTTTTAAACCACTTTGAATTAATAGGTGTTACTCTACATATTTTGTTTCACATATTTGCCTTGGATTTTATTCTAAAACCAACTTTGTGTGTCAATTGTTTAATGGGGCATTGTCACATTACCCATTTTATTTCAAACATTTACCTTGTATTTTTGTTAATAACCATTGTCATACCACTTATTTGAGGGATTTTTTTACACTGTCCAAATTATTCCAAAACACTTGAATTATTTGAACCCAACTTCCAAAATCATTCATACCTTTTGTTTCAAAATGCATGGTTATGCTGACCATTTTATTCGAACTTATTTGCCTTTAAAATTTGAGTCTTTTACATTAAAATTAAAATTTAATATTTTGAAGTATAAATCCTAAACTAATTGAGTTTTACGTTGAAGCTTCATCTAATTTGAGCTTAGGTGGTCTAACTTTTTCATTTGGATTGTGTTACTTGGATTGAATTCCTATTTAGTCTAAAGACCCCTTACATAGAATTAGTGGTTGTTTATTATCGTGTGCCTAGTTTGTGTCCTTTGTGTCGAGTTTTATTTCCATGTGCCATTTTTAGATCTTGTTGTGTTAAGTTCTAAAATGTCATAGTTCAATTTGTCAAAGAGTCTTTTGTGAGCCAATTACCAAGTGTCATTTCAATCCAACTACCTTAGAATTAGGTTTATTTTGATCTATTTTTCAAGTTTATCCAAGGCAATTACCTTAGATTTAGATTTCTTTTAAATTCTTGTTTTAAATCAACCTTTATAAGTTTAGCATTGTTTTTCATGTTAATGATTATAACCAATTTTAGGAAAATCATTGATTACTTTTGACCTATTTCACAATTGTTTTACCTTGTCTAGATACCTTTGCCATTGATTATGGCTGCCTTTGTGTAAATCAATACCTCTATTAGACTAGTTTCACATTTTTAGTCTACCCTTTGCCATAGACCTAGATTAGTTGTTTCACCCTTTGAACCTCTTTTATATATATAAAGGTTATTTGTCTCAAACATCAATCATTTGCCATACTTTATACCTTTTTTTTTAAAAGAGACCTAGTCATAGATCCAAACATGCCTCATTATACACGTAGCAAGACTATGTACAATCTAGACGATGGTAACTTTGTTACTAGTTACCCTTTTATTCAAGAGTTGTATAGTGATGATTTAGCATATGATATGGATCCATATCCCTCTTATAATATTTCATATGAATAACAAAGGAAGGACCCACTAGCATCGTAGTTGGTAAGTGCACCATCCTATCCAAGCCAAGAGTAAGAAAAAATGGCTTAATACCTTGCTCAAATGACATTTGTTATCAAACAAAGCCAAAAATAACATCCATACTACATAACAACACCAACACCAATAAATTATGATCCATAATTGTTTGATCACCAATTTGTAGAGAACAAAGATGAAATTTTAGTTAAGGGCAGTAGAAGTAGGAACTAAATTCCCACTAGAATTCCTACATGAAAGTTTGTATAATTTTATTAGAATACCCAGTAATGTTCCTCATAATCAACAATTTAAATAGGTGTTAACTAGTTACAATCAAGGTTTAATGCAAATACCTCAACTGAGTCAAAGTGTGATTATGAAAGGGAAAGGTCCCAGAGATAATCAATTAGAATAGGTAAAACAAGCATATCAAAATTACCTTAACCTAGATTTGAATTTAAATTCCATGGCTATTTCATACATGCCACTTATAGATCTATCTCCTTCAATAGGGCCAAAAATAGCTGCATTGGGCCATACAAATCATAACATAGACCCCTTTAGCCAAAGCACACTAGTACGAGACATGTATAATGTCTTAATTATAATAGAATAAACTATAACTCATATGAAAGAACTCACTCAAAACATAATGGATTACATGTAAGTGTAATCTAATATAAACCAAAGTGGGTCTAATATACCACTAAGTAACACACAACAAATTCATTTAAACAATACTTTGAGTTTTTTACAACAATAAGGGATATGTATGCCTATTTACCAAAAACAACGAGAAACATCCACTCCTACACCAATTGCTTCCTAAAGTGCACAACATGGGGAAACTAGCCAAAAATTATAGACTAACATACCACCTCAACAAGTGTAGAACACTACACCACTTCAATAGATGGAAACAATGTTTTGCCATAATAAACATAGAATAATATATCACAAACATCATAAATATTATTTAATTAATAACATGTTTCTATTGATCAAAAGGTGCTAGTTGGTCAACAATAAAAAATTCCAAACCCTCAATAAGTGTCCAACTAACAATAGGTGTTTAACCAATATCAAGGTTCCAATATACAACATGTATTAGGTGTTAGGCAATAGTTTTCATTCACCTAATCGGTACCACACATACAACAAGGATAAAAATTTCAACACCTTTAACAATAAGCTTTTATCCAATAATGTGTTCCTTTCATACAATAGGGTTCAATGAATAGATAACAAGCTCCCACCCAAACCCATCAATTCTAGTACATTTCACTAAGCCAAATCCCTTATCATAGTCATAATTCACCAACCAAGGTTATGTATCCAACCCAAGCCTAAAATTTTAACAAAATAACATATTTTTATCAATAATAAAATCCTCAAGCATGGATATGTATTCCTAGTCATTCGAACAATCCAACCAATATTCTGTAATATGCCATTCCTTCATAACCCAGTCAAGGTAATTCACCTTTGACTACATAACCCCAACAAAAATAAGCCATGCCACCCAAATTCCTACCTTAAGAGATGAAATAAATGAAGGATGCAATTCAATTTATTTAGATTGGGAAGCAAATAAATAAGTTCAAACTAGATGAAATATGCTCATATCTATTCATTATGGATTATCTTCAAATACCATTTCCTCTAGGTTATGAGCTTCCCAAATTTGAAAAATACAATGGAAAAGGTGATCCTAAAGAGCATATAAAATAATTATTTTTTGTTTTCCAACTAGTGGCTTACAATAACATATATTTGCTTCTCCTCTTTCTAAAAAGTTTAGATGGACAATCCTTGGAATGGATTTTGAAACTGTCAAAGAATTCTATACCAGACTTTGATGACCATTTTGAGAAGTTTGTAAAACATTTATCATATAATCTAGAACATGAGATTATAATTGTGTATTTGGGCCAAGAAAAATATAAAAATGGTGAAATTTTCATTGTTTATCTACAATGGTTGAGAGCACTTTCAAACTGGTTCACCATAATTTACTAGACAAGCAATTGGCATAATATTTATTAGGAGATTACACAATGAGATATATTATCATCTTAAGCTACAATTTGATCACATTTTTGAAGAGGTTATAAAGAGAGGGATACATATTGATAAGTCTCTTGGTCAACAAAGGGATCATCAAGCTATTTTTTTCTAACTAGAGCCAAAACTAGCATTATGGCCGATAACAGAACAAGAATTATAGCTATAACTAAAATAAGAACCCTATCCAAATACTAGCTTCAAGGCCAACTTAGGCCAATAATAGTTAAATACCAAAGCCCTATAATTGTAATAATAATGTTATTAGTAATATAAACACTAAAACATGCCATTCAAAGGGTGCAAACACCAATCATTTATTTACCTCTGCCTATTCAACTACCACCACCTCCTTTCATTTAACCAAGGTATCCACAAAACTAATAGTAAAATCAATATAAATTGCAATCACCTCTTCCAAGGAGAATACCACCCAATAACAGAACATTCAGTGACCTCAAGGAGCCCATTTAGTTTGTATTCCAAAAATTGATTCAATAAAATATTATCAGTTGGCTAGTGCCAAAGCCCTTGCCTGAAGGAATTCCTTTTCCTAACTAGTACAAAGATCATTAATTTTTTGAGTACCATCATGTCAAGTGACATTATATATTCTAATGTATACATCTAAGGCATCTAATTGAGAATATATTGGAGAATGGAGAGATATAATGAGATACACATGCTCCTATGACTAATCATAACTTGAGCGTCTATCAAAATTCATTTCATCAACATAAAAACAACCAATAGTAGGAATACCAATAATAAAAACAATAATGATAAAAAACACCACCATTAAATTAACAATAATAATTCCAAAAACAATAGCAATAATATAATGGTTAGAACCAATGGAAAACTGACCAAACCAACCTAGGAGGCTATCATACTCCCAGGTATACCTACAAGAATGTTCTAGGATATGTCTTAAGTGGTCATGTTTCCACCATTACCATTACTCCCCATCCAAATACAAATATACCAAGATTTTTACCTAATAATTCCTATCAACAAAAAAAATCCTACCAACCTCCTTATGTTGTTCATTCTTGTTTGGATTGTGTTAGCATCTAGGTTCAACACTACCCAAAAATTGCCATTTTAGGCCCTATCACCTCTCCATAAAATTACCAAAGTATGATACCAAATTGATATTGTGAAATCAAATCTTAATGATCTAGTATTACCATCAAATAACTATAACCAAATGCCACAAATGAGCCCATTCAACTTCCATGCCTATAAAAAATAAGCCAATTACCAAAACCAAAGGGAAGATCTATGACATTATGGAGTAGCTACAAAATTAACATATGCAAATATCTATCATGGATTTGTTGCATGCATATAGCATCCACAAATATATACTAAATGAGTACCTAAACTAATCCCTCATACCTGATGACATCATGCTAGATAAAGTTTAAGCCATGGTAGGACATTTGGACCCTGGCCAATGACTTACCTTTAACCAAAGTGACATGTCATCCTTTGCATAATAAACCCTTGTACATCAAAGTCAGTATAATAAATCACAAGGTTAAATTTATCCTTGTAGACAATGGTTCAAACTTAAACATAATGTCACTAATATTGGTAAATCATCTCAAATGTACAATAACTGATCTAGAGCTAGATATTATTATCGTCAAAGCATTTAACAATAAGGAATGAGAATCATAAGAGACCATCAACTTTCCAGTGTAATTGGGAATTGACCCTTGACACTCCATGTCATGTTTTTGACATAGATTTATCTTGAAATTTACCTTGGAGCAGACCCTAGATCCATGAAATGAAGGCCATACCTTTCAGGTTGCATCAATGTACTAAATTTTCCCATTTAGGGATGGAAGTGACTATATTAGTTGATCTCCATCTTTACTAGTATTACAAGCATCTTGAGGCACACTATAAGATCTTTAATAATTATTTTAGCTTGAATTGTACACCTAAATTTGATGGAGGAAAATCTGATAAATAAATCCAAAGCCCTTGAATCAAGACTAGAAGCTAATTACATTGAACCTTAGAGCCTAACTTCTACCTCATATGCACCTCCACCAAACATTGCCAATCATTTTTATATATCCAATAAAGGTATAGGATATTAAAATACCCATGAATCCTTCCACATTTCCAATTTTCTACAAAACCTAAAAGCTTATGAGAGACTTAAATCCAAGACCACTCGCATGGAGTGGCAGACTAAGGGAAGATCTTATCTCAATAACCCCATTATTATCAAACCAGCCTTTGGCCTAAAATAAGACCCTTTAGCTAAAGATGATTCATGTATTTATACTAATGATTTAGCTAATTATCACTAAAATACATAGTATCCTATCCCTAATCAGATTATAGGTAATCAAGCTTACAAAGGTAGAGGGATAGGGTTACATCAATAAGGGAAAATCAATCCAATTTCAATGACTAAGTATAAAAGAACACATGGTTTTGTATTTAAATCACATGAGGGTGAACCCATATACCTTATTTGAGTTCCTAAACCATTGACTAGCAAAGGCAATGTTGATAATGATGCGTGGTTTGATTATAACATCTACGATGACCTTACCAACTTAAATTTATTTAACCCCTATGTCATTTATAAATTTAAGCCTACTTATCTCCTTTTACCACTTACCCTTTATCAGCCACAATTGATAGACTAGGACCAATAAGAGTTGGCAATGCCAATATATAAGTTTAAGAATGATGAGGCCAATTATGATTTTCTAGGTTTAAGGGATCATATTCCTCTAGGAGATCATAATAGGGATTTTCCATTAGATTGGATCATGCTGCCTATTTCAAAGAGTGGGTGAATTTCCTTGGCTAAAATAAAATCAAATATTGAGGTATAAAAGTGAAAACCTCTTTGAGGTGATTTCAAACTAGGGTAAAATTAAATAAAAATGCAACTCTCTTGGTGAAAACCTATTTCAGGTGCTATTAGATGGGGATGTTCACCCCTCTTTTCATAGATCTGATATCACTACTAAAGAGAAAAGAACTTTTACATGGATTATTCAAGAGTGCCTTAAATTATTTATCACATGGCCTTTACTAGCAATTGAAGATTTTGCTTCATCTTGTTTAGGAAAATTAGATGAGCCAATCTAGCCAGAGGACTTTAAAATTGTTAACTAGTTTAACTCCTTTCCAACTATTTTAGAATATGGTTCTACACTTCTTGTGGAGGACACTTTTGAGGTTAACATTGGGACTTAAGATGACTTAAAATGGATCAAATTAGACACGCCCCTCACTAAGGAGGAATGTGAAATCTTTACAACCCTTCTAAGGGAGTTTATTGATATATTTACATGGGCTTATTTGGATATGCCATGTTTAGACACAGACTTGGTTGTACATCATATTTTTATACATTTTTATTCCAAAACAATTAAACAAAATCTATGAAAAATGTATCCTCATATTTTTTTGCTAGTCAAGAAAGAGTTAAAAAAACTCTTAGATGCGAATTACATTTGATCAATTGATCACTCAAAATGGATTCCAACATTGTACTAGTGAGAAATAATCTAGAATGCATCAGACAATACATTGATTTTTAGGATATTAATAAATCCTACCTAAAGGATGACTTTCATATGCTAAACATTCACATGATTATTGAATCAATGATTGGATATGAAATGATTTCTCTTATAGATGGATTTTAAAGATATGACTAACTCTAAATTACACTATAATACCAATAGAGGACATCATTCACCACTCTATGGGGAATGTTTTATTATTAGGTAATGTCATTTGGACTCAATAATGCAAGAGCTACTTACCAATGAGCTATGATAGTGATTTTCCATGATATGATGTATGGAATCATCAAGGATTATGTTGATGACATCCTAGGTAAATATAAGACCCGTGTTGACCTCCAACGATACTTTAGATAATCTTTGAGAGACTTTGAGAGTACAATATTAGGCTCAAAATTAAGAAGTGTGTATTTGGTGTAACTTATGAAAAATTGTTGGGCTTCATTATCTCTCTTAGGGGCATTGAAGTTGATCCAGCCAAAGTTTGAGCCATTACTGAAATACCACTACCATCTACCTTAAAGTAACTCTGTAGTTTGTAGGGCAATATCTAGTCAATCCAACACTTTATTTCACAACTAGTAGAAATTTTCCATCCATTTACACACTTGTTAAATAAGGGCATTAATTTTTCATGGAATGAATATAGCCAAAAAATGTTTGAACATCTCATATAATACCTATCCAATCCACCTATTTTATTGCCACCTATGTTGAATAAGCCATTGTTAATTTACTTGTCAATGACTAAAAACTACCTAGGGGCACTTTTGGCACAACACGATGAATAGGGTAAAGAGTAAGTTGTTTACTACTTGAGCCAAACATTGGTCACATATGAGCATAATTATACACTAATTAAAAATATTGTTTAGCTATGGTTTTCATAGCCCAAAATTTACATCACTACATACTAAACAATAAGACCATTATTATTTCCAAAGTTGATCTAATAAAGTATCTACTTTAGAAAATATCGTTATAAGGCTATATGACAAAGTGGATCATGATTTTAAGTGAGTTTGAGATTCAATATACCAATCAAAAGGCCATTAAGGGATAGATACTCATATATCAGCTTACAAAAGTTCCTCTTCCCGATACTCAACCCCTTACATTTAGATTTATATAGGAGGCCATCATGATTGCAATAGAAGCAAAAACACCTCTTGAGGTAGAATAATGGAAAATATACTTTGATTATTCCTTTACAATGTTTTGATTAGGTGCCAAAATATTATTTATCACACTGTAAAGGGATTTTATTCTTACATCATTTCACATTAGCTTTCCATGTACTAACAATACATCTAAATATGAAGCACTCATTATAAGGCTTTATCATGTGGTACAATGGAACATCCAACATTTACTGGTTCATGGTGATTCATATATTATAATCAATTAGGTCATAGACCAATACCAAATGAAGGATGAGAATTTGGTACCATATAAGGACATGGTCAACATGCTTAAACAACAAATTATCAAAATTTAGTTTGAATGGATACCTAGAGCCAATCAAAAAACACCTAATGTCATAGATATAATTGGATCCATGATTCAGGTTAAAGATAGAGCTAGGAACTATCAGTTTCTTATGGAACATTTCCTAGCACTGGTGCACAAATAGGTAGCCATTGAGATGGTTTATGATATTATTGGTCCCATGTCTACTTGGTATTCTAACATATATTCCTACTTCTTAGACCAAAATATTCCCCTTAACATTTCACATAAGAAATAAAAATCCTTCATCTATAAAGCCTCCCATTATACTTTACTTGGACCTACCTTGTGTCATAGAAGTTATGATTGAACTCTGATTCACTATTTATCTTCAGTAAAATATGGATTAGCATTGAGGTAAGTTCATAAAGGAGTGTGTATATCCCATACTAACAGGGTAATTTTTGCTAATAAATTATAGTTTATTGGTTATTATTATCTAATTATGGAAATAGACATAATTTTTTATGTGAATAAGTGTGAAAGTTTTAGAAGCATGCTAATCTGATTCATGCTCCAACTAAAATGCTCAAACCACTAAAAACACCATGGTTATTTATAGACACTAAAAATATGTATTCTATGGCTCTAGATGTTGTATTAACCTTTAACAGACCCTTTCACCCCATTTACCCATTTAGATAATTTAATTAATTAAATAAATTAGTTAATTCTTATTTCCACCTCACCTACCCAAACCCATAGCTAACCTATCGACACCTAGTTGAGAGAAAATTTATACCCTATCATTTAATGACCTAACCACCTAGACTTCTTCCTCACACATCCCCATACTCATTTTAATAACCTGAGACCATTTCCTAACCTCTCAACCACCAGTCTTGAGTGTAAATGTCTAATTTTAGCCATATTGACCTTTTCCCCTAAAATCCATGGTCAATCCTTAACAGTTGATGATTGAATTAAACCATTTATGGTTACATATCATTAGCCCAAGACTTATGCCCAAGAGGGTTATAAATTTATGCAATCAGAAATTCATCATGTCTATAAATCAATCCTATCTCAGAGAAGATATAGCATACCTACACATATGATTAGGAATACACTTGTTAAGCAAGGGCATCACCAATATGGGGATCTACTAGACCCGATTAGGGGATCACTTATCATAAACTATCATGATAATAAGGGTTCTAAAGCTTAAAATCTAACATAATCACACAACAAACCTAATAGAGTCTTAAGGTTTAACACATTCACTTATTCTAATAATAAGAAATTAAATCTAATCTAGTGCACACCAAAATTTATGGCATAAAGTGGGGGTTAGAAATAATAAAACAACTAAACTAAACATGTATTATAAGACATATACTCATGATAATGTCTGAAGAATCCTAATACATGGGAGAATAATACAAATGCATTATCTATCTACTCTTACAAAGGATAAATAAATTTAAGAATACTTACCTTTGAAGACAAACCTATCGAGCCTCAATCTCTCCCTTGGCCAAGGTACTTCTCAAGAGATTATTGTGGTATGTAAGAATAACAAATATAAATTAGGTCTAGGCTACACAACATATCTAAGCATCCAAAAGACTTATCCATAAGACAATATCTATATTTCCAAAGAAAGTATGGAACCCTAAGCTTTATTCCTCAAGTAGAATGGTCAATAAGTAGATGTTCATTCATACGTCTTCACTAATAATTATTACCCTATGAAATGGTGGGAAATGAACTTGTATGTATAGGTGGATCTTGCCCTAAATCTTCCCAAGAACATCACATATACAGGGTCGACCTAGTGTGTTTTTAGGGATAATTCACTAGGTCTGGCTAGGTCAGCTGAAAGACTAATAAGCTAAGAAAGTGAAAAATACCCCTAAACTGTATTAGGTTGACCTAGTCAACCTAGTACATCTGACTATCCAAAAGGGTATTAAAGCAATAAAAAGAGGGATAGAAAGAAGAAAATATTGGAATAGGTAGGACTGAGAAGAATAATCTTAGGGTAAATGGTTTTAGGAGACAAGTGTTTAGATGACAAGTGACAAAAGGGAAAATAATATTATGAAGCACCAATGGTCTACCCACCCCTTTCCCAATGCACCCCTTAAGGCATGTACTTAGAGAGATTGAGAATTGATAGGTTCTTGTAAGATACAAATTTTTAGTAATCAATAAAGGTTTGAAAATATTATGTGTATAAATATGCCCCACTCAAAGCTCATCACATGTCACGTAGGTGTAACACATGATGGTGCTTTGGGATAGAACATGATAACACACAACATTGATGCTAAGTAAAGTGTAGCAAGAAAAAAAATAAGATAAATGAAATGAATAAATTGAAAAATTCATACCTTTAACTTATCTTAATGCCATAGATAAAGAAGTAGACTATAATAAATGTGAAGGTGTCCAATGTAGAGAACACTAGATGAACCTATAGAAGTTAGTGCAAAAAATAGCCAAAAATTGAAATTTTTGTAATATGGGCATATGGTAGTTTAAATTAATCTCTAAGTCATCACAAATATAATGCATTTTATGATTTGAAAAATGAATGAGTAAAAATAAAGATATAATCAAAACAAGGAATTTGGAGGATAATAATTGAAAGATTTGTATTTTGAAATGTGTTTTCAAATAGGGGAAAAGAAAAGTCATTTGTTAGTTTGACATGTGAGATGAGAGAAAAAGAGCTTTAGAGATAAAACAAGCTAGGATGGCAAGGAGATGATAGGGTAGACAGTGAGAAGCTCCATAGATGGTAACAAGTGCACTATAGGTATGCAACTAAGAATCTCAAACCAGTTTTTGAAATTTATATTAAATTAATTGTAGTTTTAGTAAAATTTGATTTTAATCATTTATAAATGTTATAAGGGAACAAAATTAGATTCTAGGGGTAGAAAAAAGGAAGGCAAGAAATGGGTTTGGAGTGTTTAGGTAGAAAATAAGAAAATTACACTTTTTTAGGAAAATGTAAGGGGTCAGTGATAAAAAAGAATTGGGTTAACCTAGTTGACCCAATAGGCTAGAAATGGCTAGAATACACAGTGCTTACCCAATAGGTATGGGTTGACCCTATACATTCTATAGGCTAAAGGCCTAATATGGAGTTGTTAGGTGGTTTGAAAGGTCTAGAATGGAAACTCAACACTAGGTAGGGGAAGATAAAGGTGTTGACTTAGATTTTTGAGTCAACCAGGGGAAAAGATAGGAAAATTTTCATCAAACTTGTTTGATCAAAGAGTTATAATGATACATAAAAGTAACCCAAACGCTGAAAGTGGGCTAGAATGGCCTAAAATGGCCAAGGTCAAGAAGGACCAAGAAGGCTAAATAAGCTAAAGACAATAAAATGAAGTAATTTTAGGTTTATAAAAGTGTAAAAAGAATGTATTATGACTATACATGACAATAGTAACACGTGCAAACAAAGGTTCAATACATTTCTTTGTACTCAATACAACATTAATTGAGGGAGAGGGCATTGACCCTATAATAATGGGTCCAGTATGGTGAGGATTATGGGATGGTTCACATGTTTTAACTATGTCAGTGGCAATGTGGTTTGTATAAATGCATCTCGCAGTGTTGTTATAGTCATAAGTCATGTTGTTGTAACCTAGGTTGTTAACATGGGTATTTTGATCCTAATTATGATTCTAACCTTGAGTTTGATGCTATCACTAATTATGTCTTTGGTTCTAATTATTCCTTTGTAGTTGTTGATTATTTCAAGGAAATGGATCATTGTAGATTTCCATATCTTGATTAATGTCTTGTGGATCTAGTTTGATCTCAACTTTACCACTCTCAATTAAATATTCAATAAGGTGTTGCAATTAAACACAATGATAAACATTATGACCAAAAACATGATGCAAGTTTCAGAATTTATTTGATCAATACCAATCAGGTTTGGGTTGTTCTTCTAGAAATGGTTATGGTATGGACCATACAATCAAATTAGCTACTATGATCTTTTCAAACACAGCCTCAATAGGCTCTCCTAGTTTGTTGAAAACTTTGAAATTGTTATTAAATACCCTTTATAGAGGGACTCTTTTCAAAGTGTTTGGTGGATTAGGTGGAGCTAATTGCACATTTTGAGCTGGAGGGGATTGCACCATTTATAATTTTGTGCATTAATTACTCCATTTATAACCATGTTCTTGTTTTTATTAAAACCCTTAGGTTTCTCTATTATAACTATTTGACTAGGATATTAGGTTTGATTTAACATTTGACCTTTTGAATAAATCTTAACAAGGCATTTGGTAATAAGCACCTCTCAATATGCACACCCTTGTCTATAATTTACTCAAAAGTGTTTTTAAAAACAAGCCACATATTGTATGCCACCTCAGCGTGTAAATTCAATGCAAAAATGTTGGCCAGCCATTTGTCTAGAAAATTATGTTGAAAGCATGTAGCTAATGCTCTCCACCACTATAGATATGCTACAAAGATTTCTCCATCTCATTGTTTATCTATGTACAAGTCAATAATATTCAATTCATGTTCAATTTTTTATGAGAAGTGGCTGACAAACTTTTTAGATAGATTATTCCATACACAATTGATCCCTTGGGTAACTTAAGAAGCCAATTTAAAGCTTGTCCTACTAAAATTCATGGAAATAAGTGAAGTAAATAAATGTTGTTATAATATGCATCTTGGCATAACACAAAGAATTATTGAATATGCTACAAGGATCACCATTCCCTTTATATTATCAAAATTGGGTGCCTCAAAATGAGGTGGAAAGGGGACTTGGAGAATACTCAAATCAAATGGATATGGACATATCTCATCAAATTTGTACTTCTTGATTTTGTTTCCTATTTCCAATCACGACGTAATTTATTTAATTGAATTCCATTCTTGAATTTTTGGTGTATTGGTGGTTATAATATAATTATGTTGGAGTGGTATGTGCCCTTGTTGTGTGGATTTGTTAAGGATATACACCCTATGATCTGTAACTTTGTTTTAGTTCATTATTTGAGTCAAGTAAGTGAATCATTGATTTTTGGGTTGATTAATATTATCTAAAGTTAGTAGCCTTGAATAAGTGTTCTGTTGATTTTGGGGAGTTCATGGTATATTCACCAAAGTATGCATTTATTGAGATAAAACTAGCCAAATTATTTTACACAATTTCCTCAATATACATTGAATGTTTTGGTCCTTTATTATGCAAGGGAATAAGACATTCTTGATGATTGAAAAATGTATGCTCCATGTCTAGCAAAGCATGTTGTAAAACCTCTTAAGACTTAGGTTGTTCAATTAAGACATCTTGATCCATAATACATGTGTTCTTAACTAAAGTGCTTTACATTAGTTCTATCACATTACCCTATTTTTTAGAAGCAAAATTATGTATAGAAGTGACAACTAAAGAGTTGGTCAAGTCCATGATAAGTTGGTATGCATATCATTGAATTATGTTTTTGATCTTGGTAACAATATATTGATCATTAGGTGTTGACTCTATGATCGCCTCCTTTCCTTTGATAGAGGATGTAACATTTTTTTTTCATTATTAGTGAGGTATTGTTCTTACTCTTGTTCTTTTACCCTAACTACGGTATGTAATTGTTCCATAGGAAATTCTAATGGTAATCTAGCACTTGATTCAATCAACCTTAGGAGTGCTTCATCTTTGTCCTCTAGGGGTTGATGTTCAAAATAGTCTTCCATAGATCTTATAATTGTGGGAATGTCTTCAAAGACCATAAAATTATCCTGTCCATCGTAAAATTGATCTTCCTCATAGCTAGGGAGGTAAGGGACCCCACTACAAGTGTAATTTTATGTCATGTATAAAATATTATTATCTACATTTGGAAAATATTTGGAAAACATTAACAAGGTGTGTTCTAATTTTCTCCAAAAAAGTGACAAGTTAATAAAGAGACTATAATAAAGAAGGAGGTGACATAGTACAACATAATTAAAAGAAATTATTTTTCTTAATTTCTTCTCATTTCTTAATTTTGGAAGAAGATAAGAAACTAGTAATAAGGTTATGATATAAGTACTTGGTTAGTGATGCATGTGTAATCCATACAAATATCAATAAATCCTCTTTGGCTAGGAAGGAATAACCCACAAATAAGAACACACTAACAAAAGGGGTTGTTATCAACATAGTTAAGTGGACTACCTAGCATGAGCTAGATCTAAGAAGCATACACTTGCTAGGAGGATGTCAATCCACTGTTAATAATAATCAATTTGAAAATGATAAATAAAATTACTTTTATAAAATAAATGAAATGAAATACAAGAAGAAAGTAGAATGCTTGTTAAATAAAATGACTAAATCTAGAAAAATTGGGTCAATACTTGTGTTAAGGTGGGTGAAGTTAGATTTAAAAATTAGAAAAAGGTATGTAAATAGGTAGGAACATAAAATTTGGGTCTGGTTGGGGGTAAGGAGCTAAAAATAACTTCTTATTTTATGCCATAGTGACCATTAGTGGTTGGGTGAACCATCGGTGGTTAATCTGACTGTTAGTTGTTGGGTAACCATCGACAGTTGGGGGTGACCATCAACATTTATGATAACCATCAATAATTATTTGTGGTTTCCTAAAGGTTACTAAAAGAGAAGTTACAGAGTGAGTAAATGGTCAAATAAAGGTTCTATCGAGGATCTGATAGTTAGGGAATAAGGTGTAGATATGTCTAATTAGGTTAGGGAGGTTAGAAATCAAAATAAAATAAAGAACAAGTAAACTATACCTGTAGCTTGATAGATGGTTGATGGTGGAAGGCTGAGGCAATTTCACTAGAGTAATAATACTTTGGCCATAAAAGCAAATTTGAAGAGGTTCAGGTCTCTTTTGTTGATGTTGAGTTATTGTAGGGAGATTGGATGCTGGAGCTATTGAATACCTATGTGTAAGAAGATTTGATAGATTGAACATGGATCTTTTTCACCTCCCACTCCCTCTTTTTATAGGCAAAGATAGATGGAGGATGAAAGGTTCCCTAGAGGATGAGGTTATTGATCACAATGCTTGGAATTTCATTATCATAGTAGAAGGTGAACATATTAAATTATGCCTCGTTATCTCACACACAGTTAGTGATGTGTTAAGAAGGTGAGGAGGTGAGAAGAATTGATCATCGATGGTCAAGCTAACCATCAATGGTTAGGTTGGCCATCAAGTGTCTGAGGGAAAAAGGGTCAAATCAAGTTAAAAGGTTAAGTTAGTAAGTTGACAAGTTAGTTAACTAGGTGGTCAACTAAACTCAAGGTTCGATAGGGGTCCTCAGGCATTTAAATAACTAGAACTATCATGTGCAGTTTTATAATGTCATTTTGCCCCTTTTTTATGTGGCTTTGAATTAACAAGCTAAAAAACAAAAATAAAGTGTTGGTCGAAGGTCTGATTGTCTTGAGTATGGGAAGAGGCATTCCCCCTCAAATTAGGAGTTGATGAGGTGAAACCAAAATTGGGTCAAGGTTTGATAAGTGATTGATGGTGAGTCACTAGGTGGTGATAAAAGGGGTTGGGTAGTTGGAATACAAATATGCACAAAAATGCAACTAAGTACAATAGTCAAGATCACACATAGACTAAGGTTGTCAATGTTAGTAAAAATAAGGTTGGTTCTATAAGGATAAGTGATAGGGTAACTACTCCATAACATTGGTAATAGTTGATCAGGTTATTTCTATCAAGGCTTCTAGACAAGGTTAGTGTTTTTGTAGGTATATGAAGTAGGAAGTGCTCCCTTGAAAAACACAAATGGTTTGGTTGTGCATGAGGTGGTACAAAATCCAAATGGTCAACATGGAAAAAATGGTCAATGTGGTTAAAAATACTGATACAAGGTCATCATAAAACACATAAATAGTTTGGGTTAAAAAAGACCAACATCAGGGTGGATGTGGTCTAATGGTTAGGTCAAATAAGGGTAATCTCTAAAAGTACAAGTTTTGTTGTGGTGGATATTAGGCGATCTCTAATATTTTGGAATTTAGGTATAAGTGCCTAAAATGAAAAAAGTGTGAGACCCTGATTGTCAATGATCAAGGTTTCCTAGGGTCAACCATCGATGGTTGCCCTAACAACTGATGGTCAAGGGGAAACCCTAAAAAGCTAGAATATAAAAATTGAAAATGAAATTTCATTTTCACTTTTGAAAATTTGACTTTGTGTTTTTTATGCTCTAGTGATTTTGTACTTTGGAATTTTATGAAGAGTTAACTGAGTGTTTTGGCTAAGGTGGAGGCTGGTAATTGGTTGAGTGTTATTGTTGAGGTGATTGGTGAAGACCAGTAATGTAGGGTGGATGAGGATATGGCTGAGTAGTAGGACATGGGCTCCAACCTTGACAATGATCAAGGAATGAGGTAGGGGTGTATTAAGATTGATAGTTTAGTTTATTTTTTTATTGTTAAAATCAATTTTGGGCATTTTGGTTATTATTTGGGAAATGGGTTTGGGTGGGTTTTACCCTAGTTTACGTTATGGGTGAAATTGAAAAATGTAATAGATGAAATTTTAAATTAATCAAGGTTTTTGAGTTGGGGTGGGTTATAAGATAGAAATAGGTAGCTTATTTTATTGATTTTATTATTTTTGGTGTTATTTTTAGTAGGATAGAAATAGGGTTTCATCACCGATGGTCACACATAATGACCGTTGGAAATTTGACCCAACCGTCAATGGTCAAAAACTAAGGTAAAATGTGGTAAAGGGACCATCGATGGTTTATCTAACCATCGATGGTCAAGTGTTTTGTGGAAGATTTATTATAAATGTATAGATGAAGATTTGTTAAAAAAAGTTTATTTGAAATTGGTGTGGGTGGATTAAAGTGTTAAGTGTGATTTTAAGATAGGTGATATGTTTGAGTGATGGGTTGTGATGATTTAAGAAAAGTGTCAAGTAGGAATGTAGTGTGAATAAATTTTTTGGGTAGGGTTAGGTGTTGGTTTTATAGGTTTAGGGAAGGTATTATAAGTTAAGTAGGGTGTTGAAAGTTATGAATTATTTTTTGGGTAGATTTGTTCAAATTTTGTAGGTAACAATGGATTGTTGTTCAAAGGTTAAAGTTAACGTGGTAAATTTAATGGGTTAGTTTTGAATGGGTTTAAAAAGGTAGGTGTAGGTTGGTATTGAGATCAATTTGGAAAACTAAGTGTGCATGTTAACATGGTTATTTTTTAGGCACAAAACTAGATCTAGATGAAGGATTAGGTCCCTAGGATCTTTTCAAAGATCTATGATGGGATGATTGGTGATGAGTGGAGGCACATCAAGGAGGTTCTCCTAGTAGCCATGGTTCATTATTAGCACCTACCATGGGATGTGAATATGATCATGGCTCTCATCAAGAGATGAGACCCAACCATGAACACATTTTTGTTGTTGATTGGAGAGATTAGCATCCTACTAGAGGATCCTCATAGGATTACATGGCTACCCATTTGGGGGAAGCTGATCTACCACATTGAGAATAAGGAGAGGGATTGCCATATAGAGATGTCATATAGTGAGGATTGGGTCCATACCAGGTGGCATTTTGGTAGCTTCAGCTATAGGAATTTATACCAAAAGGCTCTAGAGGAATAATTCTTGATGACCATGATGATGATGGTAGTGTCATGTTTTTCATTACCTTGTTCAAGTAGTTGTTGATTTCCCTATCTGTTATTGGGAGTGTTGGTGGAGATGCTGATAAGTAGGATAGTGTTAGGGTGGGATCATATTTTGTTAATCTATATTTACAAGGAGATCTAGGGGTTCCAAGCTCATCATTGATATGGTATCAATGTTGGGTTTGTGATCTATTACTTGGCATATGAGCATATTAGGGTGTTGAGGCCACTAGGGCTACCATGGGATGGACACACCTAGGTACACTTCATAGTGGGTTTCTTCAGATAGAGAGGAGATTATAGTTTGATAGGTGTTAGAGATGGTGTCAAAGACATTAATTGGTTCAGAGATGCCTTGGAGGGTTTAGTTATGGGTGATGTCATTTGGAGGCCATATGTGGGTTGGCCTAGGTGGGCTAAGTATAGTTACCACACCCTATCACTACATAGATGGTGATGGATATATGGGAGGAGAGAGGGGGAGATGGAGTTTATCCCCTTTGATCAAGTTTAGTGGTAGTTTGGTCTTGTGCAGGGGATTTTGGCTCTTTCTCAGAGGTACAAGGGAGAGGATACAAAGTTTCTACTTCTAGAGCCATAGCCATAAGATGTATTAATAGACCATGAGGAGTTACCAACCAGAGCAGTGATAGATGATGCTGAGTTTTTTTATGGATATGTGACATGGTATCAAGCCCTATATGCAACAATCAATTTTAGGTGGGGTGGCGAGGGTCAGTAGGTCATGGATGTGGATCCCATCAGGGCATTGATTCAAGGTGGTGGTCAGGATGGGTAGGCATAAGTAGCACTAGTAGCTACATAGGCGTAAATTATAGGATTACAAAGATAGGTGGATACTCTAAGGGCCATATGTTTATTTTATAGGGTCAAGTTTCCACCTTGATAGGAGAGTGAGATCAGGGAAGGATGTCTCTTGGTTTAGTGACTCAAGAGAGAGACCTTGAGATAAAGGGAAGGAGTAATGGTATCACCAATAAGAGGACCACTTGATATGATTTTGATGATATGGTACTTATCTATGGTTGAGGAGTTGAGATATTATGAGGAAATAATATTGTTATAGTGTTCACAAGAGTTGAGATAAGGAGAGTATAGGGCTAGCTTATTTGGTGGTCTAGCTATAGCTACTCTAGAATAGCGGGCCTCTATAGTGAGTCAAGTAGGTAGATCAAGGGGATTGTCATCATATGGTATTGTAGGTGGAGGAGTAGGAGGGGGTAGTGGTAGTGGTGTCCCAGGGGCCAAATTATATAATGTATATATTTTGATTTTGATAATGGCCTACATGCTAATGATGCAAGATGTATTTCAGAGAGAGGTTTATACATTATTATATGTATCTTTATGTGATGGACATGATATATATGATGTATATTTATGGTTTTATGTTTTGATGTGATGTTCATGCTCGTGTCTATGGTTCATGGTTGATGTTATATGATGATGTGATGATGTTGATTTTGTGTATTATTATGTTGATGAATGGTTTAATTAGGGTTTTTTATGATATTATGTATGTTCATGTGATGTTTTTATGGATAGGATGATATATAGATAGATATATGATGTGTGATGTGATTCATGATGTTTTAATCATAGATAGATATATGATGTGGTTCATGGATATATTTCATAATGTTATGTTCATCATTGATGTTTGTTATTCATGATCATGGAAATGTAATGTGATTATGATTATGATTGATGTTATGGAGATGAAAATACATAAATAAAGTTAGATAAAAAACTAAATGTAGGGAAAAAGAGATGAGAATCATGAGATGCATGTCTACATGAACCAATGACATGAGGGTAAAGAAAAAGAATGATGTTTTTTTATTGGTAAGGACCTAACAAACTCAAAGTTAGACTGGATTAAGGAAACTAAGCCTTTTGAATGCTTTGCATTAACATACATTGGTTGATAAATAGGTGTCTTAATCATAATTGTGTTAAATAAGCTCAAAATCCCTTGATTAAAAGATGGTATAAAGGGAAGATATGTGGTAGGAAAAAGGTAAATGAGTGGATAGGCAAGGTAACCTTATGTGGGTTAGTTTTCCCTTTCTATAGGTGACCTAAGAACCATAGTAGACAAGTCTATGTCTTAATTCTAGGTGTAGACTGATTGATGTGAGAATTCTACTAATGTTAGATATAAAAGCTGATTGTAGCTTTCTTGGGATAGTTTATTTTGACATAGGGCTTTTGTTTATTGCTTTTATTATTTATGGTTTGTGAATCTGATCAATATGGGAAGCTTCAAATGATTACTTTTGAAAAATTTGACTTAGCCATCCTTCAATGGAGTGGTCTGAGTTTGGGTTTGTTTATTTTGGTATCTATCCTTTAAGGGAGCAGTCTATCTTTTAAGCAATTTAAAGGATTTTGGGCAGCCATCCTTCAGTGGAGTAGTTTGCAATGCTATAAATATGTGACCCAAATAATATTTTGGTATCCCAAAATTTTTTTTGATGTGAGGTTTTTAGACATGGAAAAGTCTAATTAGGATTAGAGTTTTACCTTTATGAGGGAAAAACTTTTAACACAAGAAGGTTAGTGATAGGTAGAAAAGGAGATTGAGAGACAAATGATCATGGGATTATATATGATTAGAGCTGAGAACCATGCTATAGGTAGAGTTTTGGTAACCATATTTAGGTTTAGGCTATAACTATGATGGTTAATTACATGGTTTTATTTTGTAATCAGTTGTTCTCAAAAGGAGAGGGATAGGTAGGTGAAGGTGAAAATATCATAAATCAAGGGACAAGCTTAAGTTAGATAATAAGGTGAGTTCGATCCTTATTTTTAACAAAATAAAGGACATAGATGTGAATCATTGAGAGTCTCAGGTTCTAGTTTTCCTTCAAGAGAGGATAAATGATAAGCTCGTGATCTATACTTATAGGTTATCATGTAATGTCCAAGCCAATTGAAATAAAATTTGAGTCTTTTACTTTTATCCATATTGATAACATGCTAATTTTCCTTTAAGATGAGGTATCTGATATTGAATTCTCATTCTTTTAGGTGTTTATTATAGGTGTGCTTGATTCATTCTTGATAGACATAAATATGGTTAAGCACTGCAATGTGATGCTTATCAAGTAGCTTAAGTCATGCAAGTCACTCTCAAAAATAATCTCTTACAAAGATATGTGAAGAGAGGGATTTTGGACTTTGAGAGGCAAAACTTCCTCTATTTCAAAAACTAGAGAGAAAGGGGTATCACCCATAGAGGTTTGAATGCTAGTGTCATAGGCCCATAAAGTGAAAGGGATGTGTAAGATTCAATCTTGACTTGAAGTACTAAATATTTTGGTTAAAGAATTTGTTAGAGGCATTGACCTTTCCATTTGTTTATGGATGGTAAGGTGAGGAAAAGCTTAACTTAATGCTAAATGCATTATAGAGACCTTGGAATTTTTTTCTTTAAAGATTTACCATTATCGGTGATGATCTTATGGGGAACACCAAAATGACAAATGATATTATGGTTGATAAAGTCAATAAAATTCTCAGCTTTGGTTGAGATGAGAGGAATGACTTTCACCCACTTAGTGAAATACATGGGTGGTAGTAATGATGGATTGGTGTCATTGTGATTAATGAGGATTGATTTACCCAATAAGATCAAGGCCCCACTATGAGAATGGCCAAAAGTCTTTAGATACTTAGAGGCCATAGGCAAGTACATGGTGTAAATTAGAGTATTGTTGACACTTAACACACTTCTTTACATAATCATAACTATCTTAGTTAAGGGTAGGCCAATAGTATCCAAGTTAAAGGATGCATTTAGTGATGGATAAACCACTAAAGTGTCCCCTACAAACTCCATCATGCATTTCCTTGATGGCATGGGAAGCTTAATGACTGTAAAAGCAATGAAAGAGGAGGTCATCGAAGCCATGTTTGTAGAGGATTCCCCCTAGTATGGTATAATGAGAGGTACTCTAAATAAAAACTCTTAAGGAATTTATAAAGAGGTTTGGAGGAATGATACCAAGGTTGAGATAATCAAAAGTTTATTTGTACCAAATTTTTTATGGAGAAATTTCTACATTATAAATGGTAGGAAGGCTAGAATGGATATAAGATGGGGTAACAGAGTGATGAATGGTAATAAAGAGTTTAGATTTGGGAGGTTGAGATGGGATTTGGGAAGCAAGGGAAGCTATTGTATCCATGAACTTGTTAGTAGATCATGGAACAGACTGTATAAGGTAATTCTCAAATGATGCTAATAGTACATCTACAATTTGTTTGTACTTTAGTAAGACATCATTTTTACATTGGTAAGATCCATTAACTTGGTTGACCATAAGCTAGGAATCACAAAAGATGTTGATTATTTTGACTCCCAAGGCTAGAGTGGTTTAGAGACTTATGACTTAGGCTTCATACTTAGCCATGTTGTTGGTGCATTCAAAATCATGTTTAAAGGAGAGGGGAAGAGGTTAACCATCAAGGGGAATGAGAATAACTTTGGAACCCCCACCACATTGTCAGTTGGAGCCATCAAATAACATTATCATTTGATAGGTGGGGTCCTCTTGAGAAAGAGTCATGATGAACTCATCTAGAAATGTAAGAGGAAGTATTTGGTTATCTAGTAGAGGGGCTTCGGTCAATTGGTCAAAAATTACTTGCCCTTTGATCAACTTCTATTGAAGGAACTCGAGATCAAACTTAGATAAAAGCATGAGCCACTTAGACATATGTTACTTTTGGTATGGTTTGGAGTGCATGTAATTGAGTGGGTTAGTGTTAGTTATGATGTATGTTTCATGATTTAGAAGGTAATGGAAAAGTTTGGAAGCCAACAAGATGAGGGTGAGGAAAAGTTTCTCAAGATGGGAATACCAAGTTTGATACTCTATAAGTGTTTGACTTATGTAGTAGATTGTTTGCTATTTATTTTTTTATCACAGTGAGTGAGCATTACCCCTAGGGAATGGTCAATGGTAGAGATGTAAATGTAGAAGGGTTAATCCTCTTTAGGAGGGATCAAATAGGTGGAGAAAGTAGGTGTTCTTTGAGTGAATCAAAATCTTGTTGATTGTCTTTAGTCCACTTTGTTGGGTGAATATTTTGTTGACCAACTAACTGGCGAGCAAAATAGTTCCTATCACCACAGCATAGGGAGATTGGTCATCCAAGTGTGCAGTTTTACTACATCAACAGGGGACAAATCTCTCCTCTCATCAAGGGGAGGTTCCCTATTAAATATATAGAGGCTATATACTATATATATAAGCAAAAAATAACATATGGGGGTAGAATAAACCATCCATCTCTCTTATTTCAGAGATGATGCTCACAAACAAAAGAGAAAATCCTAGTGAAAACACTGAAGGCACTTCTCTTCTTTCAAAAGTGTTCTTGCAGGAAACAGCAGGAGTTTCTTTCAGGTAGTAAAAGTAACTAATGGCGAAGGGGTGCAGTAACCAACAGGATGAAACAAAACACAAAGTTCCCACCTCCACTACCAAAAGAGTATATCAGAAAGGATAATGGGGGCACACAGTCATCCCAGAATCCTCAACAAAGAAAGAAAATAAAAACACAGACTGAAATCAAATGTGAAAGTGCAAAGTCTTCCTCACAGTTGATTTTAGGACACTTTACTAATTACTTTCATTAGTTCTACTTGTCAAATAATATAAATAAGAATGCTTCTAGGAAACAGACATAAGAACAATTTCCTAAAGTAGCACAAGCCAAAACAACACAAAGTCTACAAACAACTTGCTTTCTCATTCGGATAAAATGAAATGAAATTACAATCTGAGCTCAAAGTCTCAGTCTTCTTCTTTCAAAATGGGCAGAGTTTCACTCCTATAAAAATGAAAAGTCTCCTTCAATGATATGAAAGATTACATTATATAGAGGTAGAGAGAGGCCTGGTGCCTTTTCCCATGGGGTGATCCATTTGGCGCATTAATGCCTTGGATGCATTCTTGATTTTGTCATGCTAGAATAGGGCAACTTTTTTAACTGTGGTCTACTGGTTTATCTCCTTTATCTACTTCTTAGCCTAAATTGCTCTTTTCATCACCTGCTAGCCACGCATTTGTTTATTCTTCCTTTATCTCAAAGGGGACAAATAGATGGCACTTTCAATATTTGGAGGTGCCAAATATTTACCCAGTGAACTACTTCACCTACTAGAAATAACTCCTGTTGTGTTTCCCTCTTTGTCTCTTCCTTCTCTATGTCCCAGCCTTAGGCTCTTTAGATGCATCTGGGTTCATCTTTAGAGTCCACAAAAATCAATAGACAATTGCAACCAATTTGGCATTCATGGGTCTTTCCTCAACTAAAGGTTAACCGCTAGCCAGTCACTCTAAATTTGACATTCACGGGCTTGTCATCCTACTGTGATGCAGGTGAGGACATGTGGCAACATTTATGTCTTTGAAATAAGCTTATCAAAATAAGCTTTGAAATTGTTAAAGGCTAGGGGCATGGATTCAGACACGTGGCAGCTTTTGTTGCACTGAGATGGGACATGTGTTGAGTTTCATGCTTTGAAGCTTCATTTGAAACTGTGTCTCGGTATGCGACACTTGGCAGATTCTGTTGTGCTTTGATGCTTTGACCTTTTCTAAAGGGAACATGCCTTTTAGGGTCTTGAAAAAGGTTCATTTCATGTGTGTCGAGTGTTCCCCCCACAAGGGTATCTGCCCTTCGGGATCTTCCAGGTGGCCTTCAAGCTTCAATTTCTTCATAGGGTTGTTGGTCCCTTTATTTCCTTTAGACAATTTGTCTGAAGGAAGTCACCTCCCTTTGATTCTATGCCTTTGCATTTGAGGGGGGGGGCATCCTTTGACACATGGCATCTTCCACTTCTTCTTACTGAAACATTCTACCATTGACACTTGGCACTTTCCACTCTCAGGCATTTTCAACACCATAAAAATGTTTGGGGCTCAGTTAGGCTCTTGTAGACAATGACACTTGTTGGCCTCCATGGATCTCTTTAAGGGACAGGTGGAAACTTTCACAACTTCTTGAAACAAAGTATAATGGGCTCAGCTGATGACACTTGGTAGCATCCACCTGACTCTTGCTTTTGCGTGTGCTTCTTTTCTTAACTGGGGCAGCCTTTAAGCCTTTAAACCCATGAACCATTGAACTTTGAAGTGGTTCAAGGTTCAATAGTTCATTCCATTTATTTGGCTAAGCCCCTTTGATATCCTTTTGAACCAAATGTGTTGAACATCTTGATCATTGAACTCGTTGAACTGATGAACCAAAATGGTTCAAGGTTTAACGGTTCAACAGTTCAATCTTTTGAAACTCGTTAAGTTCTCGGAGCCATGGAACCTTTGAAATGGTTGAACTTTGAACCTCTGACAAATGCACCTAGCTCTTGTTGATGACATTGAACCTTTGAACCCGCTAATCCCTTTACTAGAAAATCTTTTAAAATGAGTAATTTGAAAGCATAGAACAAATTTTTGTAAATGGAAGGGACAATTTTGGTCTTGCAGGGCCAAAATAGTTCATATGTTGCCCCAAAAATGAGAATAATTTTTTTGGGACAATAGCTAGCTCTTGTTGGGGAACTACCTTCAGTTGGAAACTTGAAACATAGCTGAGGGGAGTAGAAACTAGAATCTCCAGTGCCTTGAAGTGTGCCATTGGGCTATGGAGTCGCACTACCAAAGAAAAAAGGCTCCAAAAATGAAAACAAAAGAATAAAATAGAAACAAAAGACTACACAAATATACATATGTACAGGGGAACTCATCCGATACTTCAAGAGTTGAAGTGCTTCAAATGTTGCCCATTATGAGGTAGAGAAAAGAGAGTGCCATCTTGATACTTCAACAAGAAACTATTTTTACCATTGAGCTGATGAATAGTAAAAGGGCCCCTCCATAGGGAATCAAATTTTCCATGCATCCCCTTTGGTTCTCTTCTCTTGTCCCACAACAAGACTTGATCTCCAATTTGGAAATCACAATTCTTTGCTTTTCAGTCGAAGAGCTTCTTCACCAGACTTTGATGGGTAGTAATTTGGTCCACCACTATAGTTCTCTGCTCATTCAACTTAGCAAGGCACATGATCCTCTTCTCAAGTGAGCTCTCGTACATTTAATCCTCAATCGCCTTAGCTAATTTCAATGTTGGCAATTCCAAGGTGATTGGTATCTCAGCATTTATACCATAAAGAAGTTGGAAGGGAGACATACCAATTGCCCTCTTAGGTGTAATTCTGTCTACCCATAGAGCATCAACCAATGACTTATGCCAAGTCCTTTGGTTATCATCCACTAGCTTCTTGATGATAGTCACCAGGTTCTTATTGCTTGATTCAGTCTGTCCATTCCTTTGTGGAAAGTAATTAGAAGAGTGGGAGAGTGTGATTTCGTAGTGGAAACAGAATTGAGTAATCTCTTGGGAAGTGAAATAGGCAGCATTGCCAGTGATAATTTTGATTTGGACCTCAAACTTGGACATGATGTTTTCTTTGAATAAATTGCATACTACTTCTAAAGTAGCATGTTTGGTTAGAACTGCTTCCACCCATTTGGTGAATTAGTCTATTACTGTGAGGACATAGTCATGTCCAGCACTTAATGATGGGTTTATAGCTCCAATAAAATCAATCCCCCATTGCTGGAATGGTTCCTTTATGATTACTGGTTCAAGGGGTATGGCAGCTAACTTGGGCCTTCCAACAAACTGCTAGCACAGTTCACATCCCTTCACCCACTTTTATGCATCTTGAAAGATAGTTGGCCAATAATACCTAGCTCGTAGGATCTTATGGGAAATCACAGGGGCAAAAAAATGTCCTCCATAGGCTGAATTGTGGAAAGACTTTAGAAGTTAGCTTTGTTTCTCTTTGTCCACACAGTGAAGGAATGTTTCATCAAGGCTCCTCTTGTATAAGCCATTATCCCAGAGGACAAAATTAGTAGCTTTTAGCTTGATGGTTCTCCTTTCTTTATAAGATAGGTGAGCAGGACATTCACCATAAGTAAGGAAATGAACAATACCTGAATACCACTCATTTTTGGTGGAGACAAAGAGGACTGTTGGTGTGTCATCTACCTCTGGTTCTTCATGCTCTGTTCCTCTTGGCTTGTTATTAGCAATTATTTATCATAGCCCCTTTCCATGTACCATCTTTGTTGGCTTGATGATCAGATCAAACTCGTGGATTTTTGCAACCCAATTGCCTCTTTTCATCCCAAACTCTTGTTGAGTCAGTATAGATTTCACTTTGGTGTCAAGGACTAAGGTAGTAACCCAAGAATTAAGGATGTAGAAACAAAAATGTTTTATGGCATTCACCACTACATAAGTGTGCTTCTCCATATTTTATTACTTTAGATCATGAGCTTTGAGAGGATAGCTCATGAAGGAAATGGGAAATTCCATACCTTCTTTATTCTGTTGAACCAGAATTATTGAAAGCATATGTTCTGAAGCATAGTTGTAAATGGTGAACTCTTTGTTATAGTCTAGACAAGCTAGAATTGGAGCATGGGCAATGGTAGTCTTGATATCCTCAAATGCTAACTTACCTTCTTCAATCCAATTGAGGGTGTCTTTTCCCTTCATCATGTTTACAATGTCCCTAGTCTTCTCGGCAAACTCAAGGATGAACCTCTGTAAGAAATTCACCTTTCCAAAGAAAGAGTGAATAACAGTCTTGCTTGTGGGCAAGGAAAGTTCTTGGATATACTTGACTCTGTTTGAGTCAATCTTTATGCCTCCTTTAGACACAATGTGTCTGAGAAGTTTCCCCTCTGTTACTCCAAATATTGACTTCTTGGGATTTAAGGAAATGTCATTCTGGCGGTAGCGCTCCAGCACTTGTTGCAAATGGCTCACATGATCTAGGTGATGCTTAGAGAAGATGGTCAAGTCATCAAGATAAAATACAATGAACTTACCCATCTCATCCTTAAAGTCAAGGTCCATTTCTCTTTGGAAGGTAGCGCCAGCATTTATCAAGCCAAAAGGCATTCTTCTATATGCAAATGTGCCCCAAGGTGTGGTGAAATTGGTTTTATGCTGGTCTGCTTCACCAACTTTGACCTGATTATATCCTGAGAATACATCTAACATTGATAACATCTCTGAGCCTATCACTGTCTACAGCACTTGATCCATGATTGGCAAAGGATAATTATCCTTTAAGGATGCCTGATTCAAATTTCTAAAATCCACACAAAGGCAAATTTCACCATTCTTCTTTCTCATAGGCACTATATTGGCAACCAATGTGGAATGATGGATTGGAAAGATTATCCTGGCATTTAGCATTTTTTGTATCTCAGATAAAATAGTACCTGATATTTTTGGATTATAATGCCTAGACTTTTGCCTATAAGGTGTTGAATCATCCTTGAGAGGGATGTTGTGTCAAATTTTGTCAGGCTGGAGTGATTTTAGGTCAGCATAAGAGTACTCTAGGACATCCATGTATTCATTGAGCAAAGAGGTGAACTTGAAATGCTCTTCAGGAGTATAGTATTTCTCAATGTTCACCATCTTGGGGTCTTCCTTGGTTCCCAGATTTACTTGATCAAACTCCTAAGATGAGCATGAATCCATTAGCTGATGTCTGATGAATCTATCATGCTTATCAAACAACTTCTCAAGAGAAACTAGGCCTTTAGGAATCTTATTCCCTTTGAGTTTCAAGAACTCCTCACCCATGTCTACATTTGATTCAGGAGCTATTTCACACTTCTGAGGTTCACTGTCTTCAAAATGTAGCCATTTAAAGCCATCTTTTTGCTCCAGGAAGGTAATAATTTGGTTGTCATTGTTAAATACCTACCAATGACTAGAATTATTAGGTACACTTGGCTAAAATACTAGATCAATTATGTACCTATCTCTTTTGAAATCTGGGTGGGGACCAAGAGAGTATTTGAAATAGCCAGTGCATCCACCTGGTCATTAAATTATTTGGAAACTGCAGAGATGCTGAAAGCATCAAAGTCTTTAAGCTGGTCCTAGACTAGATTGTCGTAATGACATAATCTTTCATTCTTGGTTTGATATAGGTTCCTCACCTGACAAACCACTAGTTCGACATCTCCTTTAGCATGAAGGAGCTTGATGCCTTTGTCTTGAGCAGCTCTCAATCCAAGCAACAGAGACTCATATTCAGCTATGTTATTCATGTTGTTGAATTGCAATTTATAAGATGAGAGAAAAATATCTCTTTGAGGAGATATTAACACAACCCCAGCTCTTGAACCAGTGGAAGAGTAGCTACCATCAAATTTAAGAATCCATACCTCATTTGATACTAATTTTCTTTTGGATTCTTCTTCATCTGAGGGTGGAGATACTTCCACACTCACCTTGTGCTCAGCCAATTCCTCTGTTGTTCTAGTTAAATGCATTTCTAGGTTGTCATCTACAAGAGCTTTAGCAGATGTCTCATGGACTCCATCCATGTATAGAAAGTAGTTACCCGTGCCTGAAGACTCAAAAAAAATTTGAGCTTCAGGTGCTGAGGTCTAGGTAACCACATATTTTGCTTCCTTCTCGGGGAGCAGCCTCTTCATAACACCTTTGACTGGAATCCTTGCCTCTGATAAATCCATGCTCAATTTACCTCCAACATATTTACAAAAATTCCACCCAAGATGGATGCCATATTATGTTGGGATGTCTGCTACCAAGACAGTCATCTTGATTCTTTTGTCTAGAAAGGTAGCAAATGCAAATTGGGCATCTTTAATTTGTCCCAGCAAAGGGACTTGCTTGTTCTCCATAGAGAAGCATCTACCAAAAGTCTTAGTCAATGTGAGATCAAGAGATTCGGCCACTTTAATAGGCATGACATTGTCTGAAGCTCCAAAATCAATGATGTAATTATTCAGTTGATGTCCATTTATCAGCATTGAGACATAAAAAGGTTCAGTGCTACCAGGAGCAGTAGGGGGAGCAATGACAAGGTTGTTCCTGGTGGGTGCATTCTTGGCAGGATCATGTGTCACTTTGGGAATTGGTTGTTCAATAGGGATGTTTTGGTTTTTAACACATTGAACCAGTATATCTAATTGCTCAGGATGGGACTATAGAAATTCAAATTCAGACATTTGAATTTTGGTTTTCCTTATATGGTTAATGATATCAAATGTCTAGAATGAGCTAGGAGTAGAGGATGGGAGTTCATCCTTTTGATTTTTGAAAGGGGGAGGACTGGACTATGGATTCGAAGTAGAAGGCATAGGGGAATTTAGGGTACTTACCTTTCTCAAAATCACTGGGTCCTTTGGCTAGAAAGGAAGAGGGGATCCCTGCTTAGCAATTGAAACTACTGATTAAGGTCACTCCTCTACTTTCTACTTATCATCTTGTTGAGCTGATTGATTCTTGGATTGGGTGAAAATAGCATATGACCCTTCAACTGCATTGCCTTCACTTTTGGGTTCATCCTGATAGTTTAGGAAACCAATATGGGAGTCACCAACTAATTCTTCTTCTTCCTCAGTGAAGATATTAGTATCATCTTCAAGATTCAACTCAAGCTAGAATGAGAAGTCTGAATCAGCTTCAAGATATCCAACTATTGAGTTAGTTAGAGGTGCTTCAAGGGTGAGGTTTCTCTATGGAGGAGGATGGTGATTTTGTTGTCTTAGATTCCTAGCAGCATTGCCTTAGTACGCCTGATTCTGAAATGTCCTCTTGGGCATATCTCTGTATGCAAGAGTAGATGACATCCCTTATGCCACTTGCGTTTTGAGAGATATCATTTCATTTTCTAGCTTTTGCACCATTGGGTCAGTGGTGGTTGTAGGTGAGTATTCAAAAGATGAAGAGGATTTACCTTTATTAGGGTCTCTCCTTATCTTTCCTACCAAGATAAGGTCATCTTCTACCTCAGTAGCTAAGTCTTGAGCAGCAGCAAGGTCTATGTGTCTGGCCCATCTCAACAAGAAACTCACTTCAAGCAATTTTGATTTGATGAAGAAGCATTTGAGGTTCTGAGGTGTTGGTTGGGCAACCATGGGAATCTTGTGCCTCAGCTTGTCAAACCTAGCAATAAAATCCCTCATAGGCTCATGAGGCTCTTTCTTCATCTAAGTGAGTTGGGCTAGCAAGGCATGTGCATCTTCTATAGGCTTAAACTTGGCTTCAAACTTATCTTTTAGAGTGTCCCAATCAGTCACTGATCCAGCCTACAAGTGGTAGAACTAGTTTACAATAACACCTTGTAGTGTCTCCACAAACAGCCTGACTGCTATGTCTTCAAATTCCACCCCTATTACACCATAGGCTATGCTAAAAGCTATAATATGTTTATCAAGATGAACTTTCCCATCACCAAATAATTTGGGGAAATTTTTCCTTAAACTGCGTGGAAGCTCATGCAGAGGTGGAGTCAAATTCAGTGGATTGAAAGAGTTACTCCAGGGGCCTTGAGCCATGATTTGATTATGTAAAAGTGGGATCACTAATCCAAGTGGAGTGTGGATAGGTAAAGCTCAGCTAGTAGTAGAAAAAGAAGCTCTACCTTGTGGTGGTGACCTAGTAGGGCTAGGAAGAAGACTCTTAGTTTGTCTAAGGTGAGTTTGTGGAGGAAACAACTCAAAATTACTCTATTGCACCAACTCAAAAGTAGGCTCAACAACACCTTGGGATTTTTTGCCTTTGGTATAGCATGGAGTTTCCAGATTGTGGAACAAAAATGGAAAAGGACTGGTCTTGCTTCAATTTGAAGCTTGAGGCTTCAAACTGCTTGTCCCTCCCCAGTGGAGTCGCTAAAAACTGATGGGTGAATATTTTGTCGACCAGCTAACTGGTGAGCAAAATAGTTCCTATCACCACAGCATAGGGAGATTGATCATCCCGGTGTGCAATTTACTACATCAACAGGGGACAAATCTCTCCTCTCATCAAGGGGAGGTTCCCTATTAAATATACGGAGGCTATATACTTTATATATAAGTAAAAAATAACACATGGGGGTAGAATAAACCATCCATCTCTCTTCTTTCAAAGATGATGCTCAAAGACAAAGGAGAAAAACCTGGTGGAAACACTGAAGGCACTTCTCTTCTTTCAAAAGTGTTCTTGCATAAATAGCAGGAGTTTCTTTTAGGTAGTAAAAGTAACTAATGGCAAAAGGGTGCAGTAACTAGCAGGATGAAACAAAACACAAAGTTTCCACCTCAACTACCCAAAGAGTATATCACAAAGGATAATGGGGGCACAAAGTCATCCCAGAATCCTCAACATAGAAAGAAAAAAAAAACACAGACTGAAAGCAAATGTGAAAGTGCAAAGTCTTCCTCACAGTTGATTTCAAGACACTTTACTAATTACTTTCACTAGTTTTACTTGTCAAATTAAATAAATAAGAATGATTCTAAGAAATAGACATAAGAACAATTTCCTAAAGTATCACAAGCCAAAACAACACAAAGTCTGTAAATAACTTGCTTTCTCATTCAGATAAAATGAAATGAAATTACAATTTGAGCTCAAAGTCTCAGTCTTCCTCTTTTAAAATGGGCAGAGTTTCACTCCTGTAAAAATGAAAAGTCTCCTTCAATGATATGAAATATTACACTATATAAAGGTAGAGAGAGGCCTGACACCTTTTCCCATGGGGTAATCCATTCAGTGCATTAATGCCTTGGATGCATTCTTGATTTTGTCATGTTGGAACAGGGTAGTTGCTTTAACTGTGGTGTGTTGGTTTATCTCCTTTGTCTACTCCTTAGCCTAAATCGCTCATTTCATCACCTGCTAGTTGTGCAATTGTCTATTCTACCTTTATCTCAAAGGGGAAAAATAGATGGTGCTTTCAATGTTTGGAGGGCCCAAATATTTACCCAACAAATTGCTTCACCTACTAGAAATAACTCCTACTGAGTTTCCCTCTTTGTCTCTTCCTTCTCTGTCCCAGCCTTAGGCTCTTTAGATGCATCCAGGTTCAACTTTTGAGTCCACAAAAATCAACAGACAATTGTAGTCAATTTGGCATTCATGGGTCTTTCCTAAATTAAAGGTTAACAGCTAGCCAGTCACTCTAAATTTGACATTCATGGGCCTGTCATCTTGCTATGATGTGGGTGAGGACACGTGGCAGCATCCATGTCTTTAAAATAAGCTTATCAGAATAAGCTTTGAAACTATTAAAGGTTAAGGGCATGGATGTAGAGACATGGTAGCTTCTGTTACACTAGGGTGGGACACGTGGTGAGTTCCATGCTTTGAAGCTTCATTTGAAACTATGTTTTGGTATGCGACACTTGGTAGCTTCCACTGTGCTTTGATGCTTTGACCTTTTCTAAAGGGAACATGCCTTTCAGGGTCTTGAAAAAGGTCTATTTCATGTGTGTCGAGTGTTCCCCCCACAAGGGTATCTACCCCTCAAGATCTTCCAGGTGGCCTTCAGGCTTTAATTTCTTTAGAGGCTAGTTGGTCCCTTTATTTCCTTTAGACAAAATGTCTGAAGGAATTCCTTCGAATAATTTGTCTGAAGGAAGTCACCTCCCTTTGATTCTATGTCTTTACATTTGAGGGGGCCCCATTCTTTGACACGTGGCATCTTCCACATCTTCTTACTAAAATATTCTACCGTTGACACTTGGCGCTTTCCACTCTTGAGATTTTGCAACACCATAAAAATGTTTGGGGCTCAGTTAGGCTCTCATAGATGATGGCACTTCTCAGTCTCCACCAATCTCTTTAAGGGACAGGTGGTAGCTTCCACCACTTCCTGAAACAAATTATAATGGGCTTAGCTGACGACACTTGGTGGCATCCACTTGACTCTTGCTTTTATGTGCACTTCTTTCCTTAACTAGGGTAGCTTTTGAACCTTTGAACCTGTGAACCATTGAACTTTGAAGTGGTTCAAGGTTCAACAGTTCATTTCATTTATTTGGCTAAGCCCCTTTGATATCCTTTTGACCTAAACGCGTTGAACCTCTTGATCATTGAACCTATTAAACCAATGAACCAAAATGGTTCAATGGTTCAATGGTTCGAGCCTTTGAAACTCGTTAAGTGCTCGGAGCCATGGAACCTTTGAAATGGTTGAACTTTGAACCTCTGACAAATGCACCTAGCTCTTGCTGATTACGTTGAACCTTTGAACCCACTAATCCCTTTACTAGAAAAGCTTGAAATATGAGGAATTTGAAAGCTTAGAACAAATTTTCATAAAGGGAAGGGACAATTTTGGTCTTGTAGGGCCAAAATAGTTCATATGTTGTACCAAAAATGAGAAGTCATTTTTCGGGGACAACACACTTAAAGGACATAGGTGTCTTTCTTAAAGAGATGGTGAAAAGGTCGACATCTATCTGATAATTGAGAGATGAATTGATAGATCGATTAGATCTTCCCATACAAGTTGTAGATTTTCTTAAGGTGGGTAAGAGGTGGAATTTCCAAAATTGCTCTGAATTTGGTAGGGTCTACCTCAATTCATCAAAGGGATAAAATGAAGCCAAGGAGCTTTCTAGAAAAGACCCCAAAAATATATTTTTTGGGGTTAAGGCAGACATGGAAATTGATAAGGCATTCAAAGATGATTTTGAGAACATCTAGATGATCCTTATGATATTTGTATTTGCCAAGGAGATCATTCACATATTCCTCTATGATTTTATGGATGAGGTCATGGAATATGTAGGTCATGGCATGCTAGTAGATTGTACCAACAATTTTTAGATAAAAATTTCCCTAAGGGTGATAGAAGAAGTTTTATGTTGATCTTTAAGAGCAATTACAATCTAATTATATCCAAAAAAACCATCCATGAGATAACATCTCATGGCTAGTTGTAAAATCAACAAGTTAGTTAATGTTAGGCAAAGGAAATTCATCCTTTGGATAAGCAAGGTTGATGTCAAAAAAAATCATACAAAGGAAAAATTCCTTTGTGGGTTTGGTAATGGGAATTATGTTAGAAACCCATTGAGGATAGTCAATAGGTTAGATTAAGTCCACAAACAAGAGTCATTGAAGCTCCTCTTTTACAAGGAGGGTGATGCAAGGGTGCATCTTATGAAGCTTTTGTCTAACAGGTTTAACATCAAGATGGTTGTTGATGATGTGGAGAGCAATGGAAGGGTCAATTCCAAGCATATCTTGATAAGACCAAGTAAATGCTATGTTGTGGTCATGAAGGAAGGGTAATTTTATTGTTCTAAAAAATTTAAGGATTGTTTGATCTTGATGATATGAGGGTTATCTTGAGTACTCAAGTTGACATCAATGGTATATTCATTCAACGTGGTTTGGTTTTTATGAGAAAGGGATTTTTGGATAGAATAATCCTTTGCATCGAGGAAGGTGAGAATAGAATCATCATCCTGATGTTGGATGGTGTTGATGATAATATAATCATTTTCTCCTAGTTTAGGATGGATAAGAGGAAGGGTTTTAGTTCTACCACCCTTTTGATAGGTCAGGGGACCTAAACTAACAGTATTGATAAAAAAAGGTTAGATGGGATGATATCAAAATCTTTAGACTTTGAGGGAGATGGGGTTGGTCAGGATGGGACATCCTCATCAATTGTGGCGATGGGTTTTGGTGAGGTGGGTTCTTCTAGTGGTATGAACCCAAGGCCAAATAACTCATGAATTTTTTTGGGTTTTTATTATGAGTAAATTGTGAGGTCCCTTTTCATAAAGGCTAAGGCCAAACCCATTCTAAGGAAACCTATGAAGGTATGCTTTAGCAAAGGTAGGTTTATTTAGATAGGAAAATTTAGAGATGAATGGTTGGATATGAGGGGTGGTAGTGGAAACAAGGAGTAGATGGTAGATTCTCCCATAAATGAAGTTAGTTTGATGATTGGGTGGCCTCAAAGGGATGATGGTTCTGATGTTAGGTTCATAACTTGGGTTATGATCAAGGTTCCTATACTCTTGAAGAGTAGGGAAAACATCCAAGGCTAGAAGATGGTATTCTCCCAATGAGAGATGTTGGAATGTGTATTCCAAGGGGTCCTCTACAGGGATCTATGAAGAAGGGATGGATGAGCTTGTTGAAGCTTCATCAACAATAGGGGTGGAGTTATTGGTATTTGGTGGTGAAGTGGATGGACAAGGAAGAAGAACATCATTAGGTCAGTACATCATATTTCAACATGTAAAGGGACTAGGGTCAGTCAGTATGGTGATGACATGACCTTTGTCATCAAATTTGATGTAATGATGTAAAGTGGAAGGGATGAAACTCATAGCATGGATCCAAGGACATCTAAGTAAAATGTTATATTGGAAATCACCCTTTAAAATGTAAAAGAGTTTTAGAATGGTGTGAGCTCCTAAGTGAATATGGAGAACAATTATTCCCAAGGTGGTGGTCATGATGTCATTAAAGAACAAAGAACCACTATAGTTTCAGACATGGTGTTCTTGGGCAAGTCAAGTTGGTCATAGGCATGAGAGGAGATAATTTTGATACTATCCCCTCCATAAATCATCACTCTCTTGATATGGGTTTGATTGATGCATGCTATGATAAAGAGGGGAGGATTAAGATCCTCGAGATGCATAGAAGGTATTTCTAAATCCTTAAAGGTGACAAGGGTGGAAATTTGGAGTGCTTTGACAAAAGCTAAAAGGGGTTAAGGATCTTCAGTTTGAACCTCTATGGATTTCATAATCTCTATCAATGTTTGATGGTGAGGAGGTGAGGTGTTGATTAATTCATACAAGCTCATTTTCATTGGAGTTTGGTGAAGTTTTTTTAACACTACATGTTGAAAGGATTTAGAGGGGTTGGAAGGGGATGCACCCAAGATAGATACAATAGGTTTTGGTAATGGTGAAGATAAATGTGTTTGGGTTTGGTTGGGAGGTTGAGGGGTTAAAGGGTATGTCCATGGAATAGACACTTTAGTCTTTCCCTTATCTTTCTATTGGGCCCGAGATCAGGTACCCATATGAATGGTGTGGATAAAAGGAAGTGCTGGTTTGGATAAATCCTTCAATTCCACCTCACTCTTAGGCAAGAGTGGGGGATTAAATAAATGTGGGATGGTTTGAGTTGGTGGTTGGGTTAGTAAGGGGCCTAAGGGAGGTTCATCTGATAACAGATCATCCTCATCCCATAGGCTATGGATAAGTGTTTGGAGACTTTTGTAGTTATTCATATTATGTCTTGGTGTCCTATGGTATAGGCAAATCAAATTATCATTGAACTATGATGGTTTAATATGTGAAGGGTTGAAAGGTTTGATGGGTGTTAAGGTTAAAGAAGAGGTTTGTAATAACCTTTGTAGAATGGTCAAATAAGATTCAATCAAAGGTGTTTAGGGTGTTGGGTTTTGGGTTTTACGAGTGGGAGCCTTCTTGGGAGTAAGATCTAACATGAAAGTTATAGGTGGTGGGATAGTTTTGGTAGGTGTTTTTGGTTGGGATTGTTTGGTTATGGTTGGTTTAGATGTGGAAGATTTAGAGGTGGAAGGTGAAGATTTAGTGATAGGTGGAAAGGAAGAGGTAGCTAGATTAGTTAATAATGAAGGGTATTTTGATATTTTGGTGGAGGTAGGTGTAGGTAGAGTAAAAGGAGAAGGTTTACTAGATGAGGAATAGGTAATGGGGATAGTAGATAAATGGGGTCCTAAAATTGAATGTAAAAGAGAAGGGGGTAGTATGGGTCTAGTTCTAGATGGTTTGGGTGGTTCCACCTTTTTGATAGGTTTAGTTAAATTTTTATTTTATGAACTTCATGGGTTTAAGTCCAAATTCAAAGAGGGATGAGCCAAGATAGGGTTAGGAAGTATTCCTAGATTCTTGATGGTTTTGGTCAAAAAGTTGCAGGGTGATTTAGCAATTTTAGATTGAGGTGGGTTGGATGTTTCCCCTATGGTTTTGGAGGAAGAAGTATCTAAAGATAGGGTCAAGGTAATGATGGTTTTGAGGGTAGAGGTAAGTGAGGTTAAAGGTTCTGGTTTATTTTGGTAATGTATCCCAAGACAGTGCCAAAAGGTGGCCCTATGTAGGTTGGGTTGAGAAGTAAACTCTAGATTTTGGACCCATAGGTTGGGGTGAGGGATCACTTTCTTCACCTTTGTCTTGGGTGGAAGGTTTGGTGGTTGAATAAGATGGTATCTCTATGGAAAGAATAGAGGAGATGATCTCTTCCTTTGGAGTGGTTTTCAAAGAAGGAGTGGTTGGTTCCATGGTAGGTAAGGAGGGTGTGGTTTTTTCAGATATAAAAATGGGGATGGTTTCTTCCTTTGTTTGGATGTTCAAAGGAAAGAGTAGTGATTCCACCAATTCCATAAGTGGATTAGAGGAAGAAGTAGTTGAAACAATGGTTGGCTCCTTTGGTATTTTTATCAAAGGAGATGTGGGTAAGTCAATGGTCTCTTCAATTGAAAGAGAGGGGGTTTCTTCCTTTATTTGGTTATCCAAAGGAATAGAAGAAGATTCCATCACTTTAATAAGTGGGATGGAAGAAGAGGTAGTCAAGGTAATGTTTCCTTAACAATAGGTTGAATGGTAACAAAATTCACCATGTGTACCTCATGATCATGAGATGATTCTAGTTGGATATTATCATGGTTGGTGAAAGGTGCATGGTTAGGAAAAGGTTTCTAAAATATTTCTAATGATTGATTAGGAGGTGTATTGGGATTATCTAATGCAAGTTCACCATTATCGATCATGTTTTGCATAATAGTTTCAAAGGTATTGCACCTACTAACATTGTGTTTGATAACGTGATGGAAGGCACATACATCATTTTCATTATACCATCTAGGTGTGGGGTGAGAGGCATCAAATTATTAGGGTGGTTTGATATAAGGAATTTGGATGAGGTTATTTTTAAGTATTCCAAAACCAAGGCAAATGATTCCCCTATGGGATTATATTGCCTAGGAGTGGTTTGGTTTCAGTTGTGAGTTTGTTGGTTTGATGGGTTAGAAGAATTGGTTTGATTAGGTTGGTTGATTATTGGAAGTGGAGTGGATTTTAAGACAATTGTGTTTGTGGTTGCCTTTGTCTTGGTGTTGGGATAGTTGGATGGGTTGTTGGTCTTGGTTCAGGAAGGGTCTTTGGATTTAAATCTATAATTCATGTTTCTCATTTTTAATTTACCTCCATCAATGGCTCTAATTTCAAGTTTGAGTGCCATGGTAAATGCCTCATCAAAGGTTCTAAAATTATGAACCTGAAGAGTTGGAGCAATATGTTTGGCATAACCTTGAGAAAATATTTCAATTAGTTCAAATTGGGGTAATGAGACCTCTCCATCTAGCTACAAAATCAGCAATTAATTTATCATCAAATTGCCTAATGGAGTAAAGGTTGGTAATGGAAGCCTTTTTAGATATATTAACTTAAAAGTGATCTAAAATGATTTGGGCTAGTTTAAAAAAGGAAAAGATGGAGTGCTTGGTAAGATCACTATACCAATCCAAGGCTAGTCCAAATAGAGACATGGAGAAGGTATGAAGAAGAAGAGCATCATCATATGTAATTAACTAGCAAGAATGGCAGAATACTTTCAAATGTTTTTGGGGGTCCTCCTTGCTTTGGAACTTGGAAAACTTAGGTAGTTCCCATTGAGGAGGATAGGGTCAGATTGAAAAAAATGGATGAATAGGTTCATTACAAATTTGATCATAAGATAGAAGGTTATGAGCTCCAAAAATAGATGACTCAAGATTGGACATTTTATCCATCAACATCTTAACTAAATTTGTTTGAGGTTGGGGAGCTCCATAGTTAGGTAGTAGGATTGGTTGAAATTGGGTGGCTAAAATGTATGGATAAGATGTGGGAGGTTGATAAGGTGCCACATATTGGTATGTGGTCATTGAAGGTTGGGATGATGCCCCATATTAGTATGTGGTACAAAAGGTTGGGTAGATGTTGGTATATATCCTTGTGGATTAGAAACATATTGGTAAGATGTCATGGGTGTTTGTTTAGGGATTGACATGGTTTGGTTTGGAGGTATGGTTGAATTGGTAGGTTGAGGTTGGGTGGTGACTCTAGTGCTAATGGGTGGAAGGATAGGAGGTATGGAAAGCACCAAATTTTGAAGAGGGGTATAAATTAGTAGATTGGTGGTGATAAAAGGAATGGTGGAAATAGGGGGAGAAGATATCCCCATGGTAGGTGGGGTATAGGTAACAAGAGGTAAGGTTACCCCTAAATTGGAGGTTTTGGTTGGTGTAGTGGGGTTTGGTTATAAGTTGGAATGTTGGATTGGGTTTCAATGATAGTAGTGGATGGGATATTGGTAGAAGAAGAGGCTTGGGTGATCAAAGGTTGGGTAGAAGTAACACCAACCATAAGAGGGGGAGGCATACCAAAGGGTGGATCCATGGGAGCAACCGAAGCAGTAGGGGGATAATAATCTATGGTGTTGAGATAATGTTGGAGGTTATGGAGTTGTTATTAAGGAATGTGGCAAAATCTGCATCACCCTTAACAACTATCCATGGCATCATAGGAGGGGGAGAATGATGAGGAGAACCATCAAAATCTAAAGTATACTCCATAGAGGAGGAAGAGGAAGGTAGTCCTTGGTTGGTTTGATTTCTCAACTTTTGTCTAGTAAAGACCATGTGAGAAAATAAGAAAGGAATGATGAAACTCACACATCAAACAAAAAACAATCAAAAGAAAAAAATTCAAGTCAATCCAAACATACACTAAAAGTGCATTTAAAACTTACAATTATTTTTAGATCACTTTTGGCTTATGCCTTAAAAAGTGTGAAGAAGAAAATTTGGCTTGTAGATCAAGTAATAAAGAGGAAATCTAAGGTTGGTTTTAGGTTGTGTTTAGGTGCTCAAGAGAGAAATCTTTATTGATCTTTAGTACATGGATTAGTATTGGGGTATACCCCCTCACTTCACCCACTACAACGATAAGGGTGTCAGGTGCTTAGCCAAGATATACTGAATTTAGAGTTTATACTCAACTAGAGAGTTGAGTTGGTTCTCCCCTTGGTAATGCCCTCCAAGTATGATTACCAGGAAAGGGTAAGGTTTACCACTAGATGATGAAATCCTAGTGGGGCCTTATCTCAAGTTTGTTTTGATGTGTTGATTTATTATGTGGTTTGGATAAGTGTGTGATAACAAGAGTGAAAACTATGATTAATTTCTTTGCCTTTAAATTACTAGATGGACTAAAACAAGAAAGTAATTAATGTATGAAAAGAGTTTATTTTATTCCAAAAAAAATTAGATTTTATTCAATGATCATAGAATAAAAGAAGAAATAAGGGATGCCTAGATGATTTTAGGGCCCCACCGAGCATGCCAAAATGTTTCTATTAATTTTTTCTCATTTCTTAATTTTGGAAGAAGATAAGAAACTAGTAATAAGGGTGTGGTAGAAAAACCTAGTTAGTGATCTACACGTAATCTAGATGAATGTGTTTCTATCGCTAATTTTGCTTTTTCAGATTCAAGAGAGAGAAGAAACTAAAGAATAATGGACAAGGCATGTGAAGTACCTGGATGAAGATCGCGCACCATAATCCAGACGCTTGTGAGCACCCCTCTTTAGCTGTGGAGGAATGACACCTGCAAAGAAGAAGAACTTGGACAAGAAAACATTAGATGGATAGGCGGTGGGTTGCCAAGCGAAAGCTTGTTCCCAGAAGTGTGAAAACTTCCTCAAGGGAGGTCAATCCACTGATAACAGATAGATAAAAGATCAAGGAAAAGTGGAATGCCAGAATACAGAAGTGAAAAGCAAGTTAAAAAGGAAAGAAAAGACAAAATGATTACCTGAAAGGAGCAGTCGGGCTGATGACAGTCGTCGAGGTCGGAAATGTTGCCGCTGTCGGTTATCTGATCTGCCGACGTCGGTTATACTACCGACGTCGGTTGGGGAAGTGACTAGCATCGGTCGGGGTTGTGGCCTGTGGTCGGGTCTGGGTTGGTTTCTGGGCTGTGGACGGGTCAGAGACGGAGACGAATTTGGATGGACTGGGGAGTGGGCTAGTTCTGATTAGGGGCCCTGTATAGGGTCTTTGTTGACAGGGGGATGAGGAAGTTGTCTGGGATTGTATGGAAAAGGGGACAGTGTGAGAGGAAGATGCACAAAGGACAAGGCCTGAGAAGGCTATTCAGCCTCTCAGGGAGAAGAATAGAGGGAGCAGGAAATAGCAGATATACCAGATAACTGGAAGCTAAAGAAATGAAACAAAATGAAATAAAGACTGTGCTTACCTTTTTGTTTGCCATATGAAGAGTGGGAGAGCCATTGTTGGAGCCACAGAACGCTTGTTGCAAGAGGAGATTCCTGGTCTAGAGCCTTTGCACCTGTTGCTGCTGTTGCACGAGGTCCAAATGGAGAAGAGACGAATGCCAAAATGTCAAGAGAATGTTGTTTGCGAGCTCAAGGGTCCAGGGGCTGCAACGGATGCAGAAAGGGGTAATGAAGGCTACCGACGCTGGCAGTTTTGCCGATGTCGGCCGAAGGGTCGCCGACGTCGGTGGTCACAGAATGGGGACAGAGGCTAAAAATAGCCTCTGCCCATTCTTGCACGCCACCGAGCGAGGGGGTGTGGGAAGAACGATTATGAAGACACTTAAATGGGCATGGGGGGAAAGATAATGAGGGGATTTGACATAATAAATGCTAGGGGGAAGGTGGAGGGATTCAAGGGAGGATCCAAGGTGGCAAGGGTGAGGTGGAAAGGGGGCCACTCAATTAAAATACTTAAGTTTATTTTAATCAAATGGATGGAGAGGACCAAGGCCAAGGGTTAGGATAGGGGTTTGAGGTGGACAAGGGGGAGGACCAAGGTGCAGACACATTTGCGGTGTCTACATTTGCCCCTTTTTGTCTTGTTGGTTGTTCTTGACGAACTGCAAGACAAAAATAGGAGTTGGTTGCCCCAGGAAAAGGATGAGGTGTTCCCCCCTCAAAGCGATAGTCGAGAGAAGGGAACTGAAGATCGAGTGTCGATTTGACAGAGAAATGGATAGAAGAGAGTGAGTGAAAATGCTGCAGTAGTCGTGATTGCGCGTAGTCCACTTCACGGGATAGTCGGGTCAAATTGTCGCATGTCGAGGGTCAAGGAGTGCCAAAATTGAGGTAATCGGGCCCCAGCATTTAGTCGTCTGCTGATCGGGTCACTCAATCTAAGCTAAAGCTCCAAATGGTCATCGTGTTCCAGGTATCCCAGGCTCAGGAAGTGCTCCCAGAAACATGAAAGGGCCATAAGTAGTAAGGATCAACTGGCTCGCAATCCTATACTTGTGAAGGGTCAAAAATAGTCTGCGGACAATTCTGCTAACCAACCGTGAGGTAGCACACACACAAAAACAACCAAGGCAACATTGTCTTGGAAGTGGTCGAAGGTCGAAGGATGGTCATTGGTCAAGGGGATGGATGGACAAAAGGATGTGGCCGAGCTAACCTCAAAAAACGTCATGTGATCTGAGTGCTGCCTACATAGCCCTTGTGTGAAGGGCCTCAGGCCAATGTAGTTCTCCCTAAAAGGGAGGAAGGGTCAAAGAGACTGATTGGTCTTGGTCAAAGAAAATGATTGGTCTTGGTCGAAGAAAATGATTGGTCTTGGTCAAAGAAAATGATTGGTCTTGGTCAAAGTTGTCGATAGACTGGTCGTGGTCAAGGTCAAGGTCGCAGAAGAGAAGGTTTGTCCATCAAAGAGACGAACAAATGGGGGTGGTCGAGCTAACCTCAGAGGATGTGTTATCTGAGTGCTGCCTACATAGCCCTGGTCATAGGGCCTCAGACCAATGTAGTTCGGACTAAAGGTCTGATTGATCAATGATTGGATGTGGTCAAGTGTCAAAATGATGAGGGTAAGATGATGCTACAGATGTCACATTGGTCGAGAGGCTTTCATCCCTAGCAAGTTTCCATAGTCGTGATGGATGTATGCTAAAAATGAATGGAAGTCTATTTATGCTTCAGCAAGTATTGGTTTATGCTTAACATAAATTGGGTCTGGTTGGTAGTTCCCATGTGTATTGGTTTCCATGGAAACTATGTGAAATGGACTAGGATGATGCTAGCTGAAAATGATAAAAAATGGCTTGGTTTGAGTTGAGTCGCCAATTGATGCGGTTAAATGTGACCAAAGTGTAGAGAAAAGATGAAAGGCAAATTGCTCTTTCATTGACAAGGACCAAAAAGGAAGCATAGATAGGGGTTATTAGAACAAAAGCCCCGTTCATGCATTACGTCGTTGACCAGTGTGGTGTTAGAACGGTAATCGAATCACTTTGACATTAAAGTGAGCTCGAAGTCCCTTGAGCAGGTGTTAGGATAGGAGGATAGAGTAACCCAGTTTAAGAGCAGGAATAACCTTGCCCCTTTTTATAGGAGACCCTGAGACAACTACAAGCCAAGTCCATGACCCGTTTTTTTTTTTTTTTTTTTTTTTTTTTTTTTTTTTTTGGGTGCAGGCTGATCGATGCGGGAAGCCTACATAGAGATGTCTTTTGATGTAGTGGTCATGTTGCAAAGCTGATCAATGCGGGAAGCTTTTAAGAAAGGTTGCTGTTTGATAGCAAGATTTAGTCATAGCCATCCTTCGAGGGAGTGGTCTATATTTTTGCTTTATAATGTTTGAATAGCTGTCCTTCGAGGGATTAGTCTATTAGCTACAGCAATGATAGTACAGTTGTCCTTCGAGGGAGCAGTCTGTCTTTTTGATTTGATTTTGTGACCTTGGATATGTTTTGACATCTTGATATATATATATATATATATATATATATATATATATATATATATTTTTTTTTTATTTTTTTATTTTTTTTTTGGGTGCAGGCTGATCGATGCGGGAAGCCTACATAGAGATATCTTTTGATGTAGTGGTCATGTTGCGAAGCTGATCAATGTGGGAAGCTTCTAAGAAAGGTTGCTATTTGATAGCAAGATTTAGTCATAACCATCCTTCGAGGGAGTGGTCTATATTTTTGCTTTATAATGTTTGAATAGCTATCCTTCGAGGGATCAGTCTATTAGCTACAGCAATGATAGTACAACTGTCCTTCGAGGGAGCAGTCTGTCTTTTTGATTTGATTTTGTGACCTTGGATATGTTTTGACATCTTGATATATTTTTTGATTTTTTGATTAGAGTCATGGACAAGGCTGTAGAAGTTCAAGGACTCCCCTTTTATTAGGACAAAGCATCCATGCATCATAAAAAGGGTTGTAGAGGACTTGTTAAAGGGAAATAGGGTTGAAAGGGATGAGGATCAAGAGGACAAGGATTGCTCAGGGGACGAGCTCAAGTTACATGTCAAGTAGATGAGTATTCAACTAACAGAAGGAAGGTCGAAGATGCAACGCATTAAGAGGCTCAGGTTCTGGCCGTCCGTCGAGGGAGGACAGACGATAAGTCCCTGACCCATACTTGTGCGTGATGATAAAAGGTCCAAGCCAATTAGGGGCAAATTTGCCTCATTTACTTCACTCCATATTGGTCACGTGCTGATTCTCTTTGAGGACGAGGTCTCCAATGTTGAAGTCTCATTCTCACAGATTTTTGTCGTAGGCCCGCTTTATGCGACTTTGGTAGACATGGAGATGATTGAGGGCAGCAAGACGGCGCTCGTCAAGTAACTCAAGTTGAGCTAAGCGATCTTGACGAAAGTCATCATTGGAGAGAATGTCATGCAGGGAGATGTGGAGAGACGGGATCTGTACTTCGAGAGGTAAGACAGCCTCTGTTTCGTACATGAGGGAGAAGGGAGTAGCACCCGTAGAGGTTCGGATGTTGGTGCGGTAGGCCCACAAAGCGAAGGGAATATGAATGTGCCAATCCCTTCCTGTATCGTTGACCACCTTCATGAGAATTTTGGTGAGAATTTTGTTGGAAGCCTCTGCCTGCCCATTTGCTTGTGGGTAGTAAGGCGAAGAAAAGCTGAGTTTGATGCCAAATGAGTCGCATAGTTTTTGGACAGTCTTGTTTTTGAAGGACTTGCCGTTGTCGGTGATGATTTTGTGAGGGACACCAAAATGACAGATGATGTGGCTACTGATGAAGTCAAAAATTTTGTCGGCTTTTGTGGAGACAAGAGGAATGGCTTCCACCCACTTGGTGAAATACTCAATGGCAGTGATGATGGACTGATGACGAAGAGACGAGTGAGGGTTGATCTCACCGATGAGATCCAAGCCCCACTGAGAGAAAGGCCAAAAATCCTGAGCGACTTGCAAGGCATGGCTGGGGAGATGCAGCAGGTTAGAGTGCTGCTGACACTTGATGCAACATCGAACATAGTCGCTACAGTCTTGATGAAGGGTGGGCCAATAATAACCCAGGTGAAGGATGCGCTTGGCAACCGAGTTTCCACTGAAGTGTCCACCACAAATCCCATCGTGGACTTGCTTTATGGCTTGAGGAGCTTCAGTGGAGGTTAGACAATGAAGAAGGAGGCCGTCGAAGCCTTGTTTATAGAGAAGACCCCCTAGCATGGTATAGCGAGCTGTGCGCTTGATGAAAGCTCGCTGCGCATTGCTAGAGAGGTTGGGAGGAGTGACAGAAAGAGACAAGTAGTCTACAAGTTGCTTATACCAGTCATCTCGTGGGCTAGAATTGATAGTGTTGATATGGTCAATGTGAGGAGAGATGTATGAAGGCAAAGGTACACGATGCACTGTGACAAAAAGGCGAGATGATGATGATGAAGACGGGATATGTGAAGCAAGAGAAGCCATGGTGTCGGCAAACTTGTTCGTAGAGCGTGGAATAGTCTGCAAGAGGTAATGGTCGAAAGATGCTAAAAGAAGGTCAACACGATTCTTATACCTCTGTAAAACTTCATTTTTACAGAGATATGAACCGTTAACTTGATTAACGATGAGCTGTGAGTCGTCGAAGATGTTGATAGACTTGATGTGGAGAGAAAAGGCAGTCTGAAGTCCCAAAATTAAGGCCTCGTATTCGGCCATATTATTGGTACAATCAAAGTCAAGCTTGAAAGATAGAGGCATGGGCTCCCCTTCGAGTGGGATGAGGATGACCCCCGCACCCCCACCGAGTTGACATTTGGAGCCGTCAAAGAACATGGTCATTTGGTAGACGGTGTCGTCGGCGGAAAGGGTAGCGATAGACTCGTCAGGAAACTCACAGTGTGAAGGTTGGTTGTCGGAAAGAGGGGCATCTGCCAGTTGGTCAGCGATGGTTTGCCCCTTGATAGATTTTTGCTGGATGAATTCGAGGTCAAACTCCGCAAGCAGCATGAGCCACCGAGCCATACGTTGATTCTGATATGGCTTGGAGTGCATGTACTTGAGAGGGTCGGTGTGAGTGACGACAAAGGTTTTGTGGTTGAGAAGATAGTGGCGGAGCTTGGTGGTGGAAAAGACTAATGCCAAACAGAGTTTCTCAGTATGAGTATACCGAGTTTCATAGTCGACCAGTGTTCGGCTGATGTAGTAAACTGCTTGCTCACGATGATGCTCGTCTCGGTGCGCGATCATGGCACCTAACGAATGGTTGGTAGTAGAGATATAAAGGTAGAAGGGTTGGTCGTCTTTAGGTGGAATGAGGACTAGTGGAGAGACCAAATAGCTTTTGAGGGCTTCAAAAGCCTCTTGACAGTCCTTATCCCATTTAAAGGAGACGTCCTTCTTAAGGAGGTGATGGAAAGGTTGGCAGCGGTCTGAAAGCTGCGAGATGAAACGGCGAATGGACTGGAGCTTCCCTTGTAGACTGCGAAGCTGCTTGAGATTGGTCGGGGGTGGCATTTCGAGGATAGCGCGGATCTTGGCAGGATCTATCTCGATACCACGGAAGGAAACGATGAAGTTGAGAAGTTTGCCTGAGAGGACCCCAAAGACACACTTCTTGGGGTTGAGGCGGACATTGTATTGAAGAAGGCGAGAGAAGATGATTGTGAGAATGGTCAAGTGGTCGCGGCAAAGTTTGGACTTGCCGAGAAGGTCATCCACATAGTCCTCCATGATCTTGTGGAGGAGATCGTGGAAAATGTAGGTCATGGCGCGCTGATAGGTGGCACCAGCATTTTTCAAGCCGAAAGGCATGACTCGATAGCAGAAAGTCCCCCATGGGGTGATAAAGGTAGTCTTGTGCTGATCTTTTGGTGCGATCAGGATTTGATTGTATCCTGAAAACCCGTCCATGAGAGATAGCATCTCATGGCCGGCCGTGAAATCAACAAGCTGGTCAATGTTAGGAAGAGGAAAGTCATCTTTGGGACAGGCTAGGTTAAGGTCGCGATAGTCTGTGCAGATCCGAATCCCCCCAGTTGCTTTAGTAACTGGGACGATGTTAGAGACCCACTGTGGATAATCGATGGGTTGGATGAAGGAGACAGAAAGAAGGCGTTGAAGTTCCTCTTTGATAAGGAGCGCAATGCGAGGATGCATCTTTCGAAGCTTTTGCCTAACAGGCTTAGCCTCTGGTTTGGTGACAATGTTATGGGTAGCAATGGTGGGGTCGATGCCAAGCATGTCGCTGTAAGTCCAGGCAAAGGCCTTGCTATGGTTGGAAAGGAACTGGGCATAGTCAAGCTGCTCCTGAGCATCTAAAGATTGGCCAATCTTTAAGATGTGAGGAACATCAGAAGAAGAAGAAGGGAGGTTGATGTCAATGGTGGATTCATTTAACATAACCTGGGTCTCGAAAGGGAGGAAACGCTGGATGAAAGAGTCGTCGGCACCCATGTAGGAAAGGATGGCATCATCGTCAATGCAGTGGACAGTGTGAATGGTTGCCGACTCATCTTCTACCATGCTAGGAAAAATGAGAGGGAGAGACCTGGACACCCCATTGAGCTGATAGGTCAGGGGTTCTAGGCGGACGGTGTTTATGGAAAAAAAAACTAGGAGGGATGGAAACCACCGACTCCGTAGGTGACGAAGGAGAAATGGGCGAGTCTGGAGGAGATTGGTCGATGGTTGGCTCGGGACAGAGGTCGGAAGGAGCCTGAGTGGGGTCATGATATCCCAGGCCATACCATTTCTTGACATCGTGATCATTGAGTGGCTGAATGGGCTGATGGGAGCCCTGCTCATAACGTTCGAAACCAAAACCCTTCCATGCACACCTGTGAAGGTAAGTGTGTGCAAAGGCGGGGTTGCCAAGAAACAAGAAATCAGATGTGAAAGGTTGGGGTGAAAAAAGGGAATTGGCGTTGGTAGGAGCTTGATTAAGCCCCCCGTAGACAAAGTTGGTTCGGAAGTGAGGAGGACCATAAGGTACGACCATCCCGATCCGATGGTCGTAATTGGGACTGAGGTGAAGGCGTCCATACTCTTGTGGAGTTTGGAACATGTCTAGGGTCAACAAGCGATATTCCCCAAGTGATAGTCGTTGGAAGATGTCTTCCATGGGGTCTTTGGTCGGCGCTTGAAGAGGAGGGGTGAGGGCGACTGCCGATTGCGAATTGGTCGAAGCTTCCGCAGATGGAGGCGGTGCTGGAGTTGATGGCTTGATGGGAATGAGGACATCGTTGGGACGGTAGGTGGTGTTGCAAGTCTTGAAGGGTGAAGGGTCAGCGGGAATGGTATGTACTTGCCCGTCATGCTCAAACTTCACACAATGGTGCAGGGTGGAGGGTATACAGGCCATGGCACGGATCCAAGGTCGGCCCAGTAGAAGGTTGTATTGAAACTCTCCTTTGATGATATAGAAGAGCTCCGAGACTGTGCGTGGGCCAACGCGAATGTGAAGGATGACTGTGCCAATGGTCGTGGTGGTGGTGTCATTGAAAGAGCGTAAGATTGCGTCAGTTTTGGAGATGCAATTCTTGGGAAGAGACAGCTGATCAAAGGCGTGGGTAGAGATAATGTTGATGCTAGCGCCGCCATCGATCATAACGCGTTTGATGCGTGTCTGATCAACATAGGCAGTGATGAAGAGGGTGGCGTCCTGATCTTCTGTGTTGGATGTGGGAATCTCAGAATCGCTAAATGTGATGGAGTTGACAGGAGATAAAGAATGGACGAGGGCAGCGAGTGGTTGGGGGTCCTCGGGTTGGACCTCCGCTGCCTACAAGGCTTGGATAAGGGCTTGACGGTGCTGAGGCGAGGTTTGGATAAGGTCATAAAGAGACATCTTTACAGGTGTCTGGTGAAGCTGCTTCAGCATGGAGTCGTGAATTGGCCCAGAAGAGGAAGACGAAGAAGGTTGGGACGTGCCAAGGATAGAAATTTTAGGCTTGGGCGCAAGAGGTGGCTTGACGAAGGGATAGGTCCAAGGAATGGTAGCTTTTTCTTTTGCCTTGTCCTTCTGTGACCTAGTGGTTATATGGATAGCATTGATTTCGAAAATAGGAGGTGAGGAAGGGGTCATGTCTTGCTGGTGAGATGTTGACATGTTTGAAGAGGAAGGAGTCGGGGTCTGGTCAAGAGTGTCCTCAAGGAGAAGAGTGTCTTTCTCCATATGGCGGTGGATGATGGCCTTGAGGGCACAACAAGTCTCGGTGTCGTGTCCTGGTGTACGATGATATGAGCAAATTTTCGTATCGTCGAACCAGGAGGGCTTGGACCCGAGAGGTTGGAAAGGCTTGATGGGCGGAAGGGTTATGTCAGAGGTCTGTAGAAGTCGGTGCAATATCAACGAGTATGAGCCCAATAGAGGGTCCATGCTATTTGATATGCGCGAGGTTGGTGACTTTTGCTTAGGTGAGGTTAGATGAGGTTTCCGTACCACCTTATGGGTTGATGGCACGGTGACAGATGGAGACGGCTCTTTTTTGGTGATTGGTACCGCCTTTTTGGGAGAGGGACGGTTGGAGGTAGGCAGAGGAAGCAAAGGAGGCAACGAGTTTTGTTTGAAGGCCGGAGTGGGAAGGATGCTGGTCAAGGTCGAAGGATGGGGGCCCAAAATGGATGGCAATGGTGACGAAGAAGGAGGCGTTCGTTTCTGTGGTCTGGCAGTCCTCTTCGACTTGGTTGGAAGAGTACTGCTAGTCGAGGTCTGGTCTAGGTCCACCTTCACTTGCAGGTGAGTGAGGGTGGAGACAGGACGAACGCCAAATGACTTGATGGGTTTAGACGAGGTAGATGCAAGTTTCGGTTTGGATGGGTTTGGTTGAGGTTTGAGAGTCTGGTCTTTGTCAAGAGTCTGATGAGATTCTGCCTTGGGAGGATTAGCAGCATGTGATGAGAGGGCGCGGGTATGTTGAAGGACTTTAAGATGCTCCCACAACACCTGAGGCGTCACTTTCCTTGAAGGGAGAAGCGCGATTTTCTCCACTAATCGGTAAAATGGCTGAGAAGAAGATGTTGATGGTTGCGAGGTTGAAGACGAGATGGGTGTAGTGGTCTTAGACGCATGGTGTGGTGAAGTCATGACAGATTTAGATGAAGACGAAGGGGAGACATGTTCTTCCCTAGGTGGAGAAGAATCTGAAAAGCGAGGCTCCCCGAGCGGGTAAAGGGCAGGGATGATGGTGCCCTTCACTTGCGGCTGAGGAGTAGGAAGGGTCGGGTCCTCCATAGGCAGTAGAATGGAGGATGGTGAGACCGGTGGTGCTGGTAAAGCCGAGGCGTCCTCCAAGATGAGAGAGGTCGACGGAGAACTAGTCGGGGAAAGAGGTTCGTCCACATGTGACGGACTGATTGATGGACTAACCTCTTGAGGTTGATTGGGGACGAAGGGAGAGACCGTATTGACTGTTCGAACATTGTGCTCATGATTGTCGTCAATTAAGGTCTGGACGTTGTTTTGAGTTGGCGGATGATTGGGGAAAGGTTGTTTGAAGATGTCAATGGTCTGATTAGGGGGTGCATTTGGATTGTCTAAGATGAGATCCCCCTTTTCAAGCATGTCTTGGATTATGTTCTTATAAGTTTTGCAGTTTTCCGTGTCATGTCCCTTAACACGGTGGAAGCTGCAGAAGTCATGCTCCCTATACCATGCAGGGATGGCGTGTGAGGGATCGAATTGCGGAGGAGGTCAGGCTTGAGGGAGATTGAGGACCCCCTGCTTAACAAGCTTGTCCAGCACAGACGCATATGATTCTTCGAGAGGAGTATACCGCCGTTGTACGTATCTCTGTTGGAACTAGCGAGTGGCGCTCTGAGATGTGGATGGCTCAGGCTGATTGGTCGAAGAAGAGGAAGGTCTAACAACCACGACATTAGCTGAAGCCTTGGATTTAGAATTGGATGATGATGGCTTAGCAGAGGAAGAGTCATTGGTCTTAGAGCTGGGATTCTTGTTCCGCAACTTGACTTTATTCTCCTTGATGGCACGCAACTCAAGTTTGTGGGCCATCGTGAAGGCCTCGTCAAAAGTGCGGAAGGTTTGAACCCTCAGGGTAGAAGAGATATGTCTGGCACAGGCTTGGGAAAAGAGTTCAATAAGCTCGGCCTGGGGTAAGGAAAAGGAGAGTTGATTGATGAGGCCTCTCCATCGAGCAACGAAGTCGGCTATGGACTCGTCCTCGAATTGCCGGATAGAATAGAGGTCCGTGATTGAGACCTTCTTGGTTATGTTGATGGAAAAGTGATCGAGGAAGAGCTAGGCCAATTGTGTGAATGAGAAGAGAGAATGGCTGGGAAGGGAGCTGTACCAGTCGAGCACAGCACCCGAGAGAGACATAGGAAACGTGCGTAAGAGCAATGCATCGTCATGGCCAATGAGGTAGCAGGCATGTCTGAATGCCCGCAAGTGTTGCTGTGGGTCTTCCTTGTTTTGAAAGCGAGAAAACTTCGGAAGCTCCCACTGGCTAGGATATGGTCTGATTGGGACAGAAGGGTGAATGGGCTCGTTGTAGATCTGCTCATATGAGAGAGCATTGCGCGAGCCAGAAACAGAGGTCTCTAGACTGGTCATCTTGTCCATCAGCATTTTGATGATGTCTGCCGATGGATTGACGGGTGGCGCGCCCCCTAAGTTGTAGGGTGCTTGGAAGAGGCTAGGGGAGGTATGCGACATAGTCGGTTGTACAATGTACGGATGACTAGTCGCAGGGGCAGAAGTGGAGGCTAAAGGCGGTTGAGTAGAAGATATAGCTAGGCCCGATGTTGCCACGAGAGGTTGGACTGTGGTAACGGGGGCCAATGGATAAGAGGCCACCCTGGTGTTGATAGGGGCTAGGGTAGGCAGAATAGAGACGATAAGGTTTTGAAAAGGAGTGGATAGCGGTTGAGTGGGTTGGGGTTGACAGGGGGCCGGAACCCCGGTGGAAGTGGGCCCAATGATAGAGGGAGAGGCCACACCTGGAGGATTGGTCAAAGTCCGGTCAACGGTCAAAGTGATGGCTTGAGTGTCCAAAGGTTGAACTACGGATGATGTCGATACAGCCGTAGTTGCAGCAAGGGAGGTTGGCATTCTGTAGATTGGATTGCCCAAGGAGTCTCGCGTTCGGCTATGCGCGAGATAGTGTTGCAAGGCCTTGATGTTGAGGTCCAAGAATCGTTCGAAATCTTGGTCCCCTTCTTGGACAATGGGAGTCTGCGGCGGGGTTGGACGAATGGGAGTTCTTTCAGTCTCTGAGTTGAACTCCATTGTAGGCTTGGTCGCAGATGGGGTAGACGGAAGTGGTTGACGGCTGGCATGGTTGACAAGAGCTTTGGCTTGGCTGCGAGTCAAAACCATGCAAGGCAAAGAAGGTTCAGGTTTTAGGAACTATGTTATTTAATTCCAGAAAACCAGGATGGAGTCTTTGACAGAGAAGGGACAGGTTTTAGGCTGCTGGTTTTGAAAAAAAAGGACAGTGACAGAGACCGACGTCGGTTGAAAAACCGATGTCGATTAGAAAGATGGCCGACGTCAGTCAGATAACCGATGCCGGTAAGAGAGGAAAACCGATGCCGGTAAAAGAACCGATGCCGGTGACAGGGGAAAGCCGACGTCGGTGGCAGAACTGATGCCGGTGACTGTGTTTTCCAGAGAACCAAAAGATTTGAAGATTCTTGGAAAAACAATGAAGAAAGCGTCCTCACTCACTCAAACAAATAGATGAGAAGAGGAAAACAGAGAGAGACAGACAAGCCTAAGCGATAAATCCTAGGAATTAACTCTAGAAGATGTGGCTTATGCCTTAGATGAATGTTTGGGGAGATTGGCTGCAAGAAGGGTCCTAGAAGAAGGCAGTCTAAAGATGGTTTCAGGTGTTGTTTTAGGTGCTCAAAAATTTGTGTTAGGGTCTGGTACGTGGCCTGGTGCTAAGGAGCAAGCTCCCCTCACTTCACGATTCTAGTGGTTAGCTGGTCTCGCTTAGCCAAGATATACCTTGCCTAGAGTTTATCCTCCACCAGAGAACGGAGTGGGCTTCCCCCTTGGTGATGAAATCCAAGTAGGGTCACCGGGACGGGTAAGGTATCCGCTGGGGGATGAAATCCCAGTCGGGCCTTGTCTCAAGTAAGTTTTATGTTCGTTTTAGTGCATGTGGTTTGGTAGTGTAACATCAAGTGTCTACGGTTTATTCAATATGCGTCTAAGTTACTAGATGTGGACTACGAAGATGGAAGCACAAGCAGAAATGAATGCAAAGTGTTTTAATGCCCAAGTCGAAATGTGATGTTTGTTATGAAGACAAGTTTTGAAAAAGGGTTGAGAGTATGATGTTTAGACTAGTCTAGAAATGCAAGGAAGAAAGATTCATTTTAGTCCTGCTTATAGTGTCTTTGAGAAGAAAAGAAGGAGGAGAAAAGGTAAGAACCTAATGCTCCTAAATGAATGAAGAAGAAAAGGAACCCAGGAGGAACCTAGGGTCCCACCGAGCGTGCCAGAATGTTTCTATCGCTAATTTTGCTTTTTCAGATTCAAGAGAGAGAAGAAACTAAAGAATAATGGACAAGGCATGTGAAGTACCTGGATGAAGATCGCGCACCATAATCCAGATGCTTGTGAGCACCCCTCTTTGGCTGTGGAGGAATGACACCTGCAAAGAAGAAGAACTTGGACAAGAAAACGTTAGATGGATAGGCGGTGGGTTGCCAAGCGAAAGCTTGTTCCCGAAAGTGTGAAAACTTCCTCAAGGGAGGTCAACCCACTGATAACAGACAGATAAAAGATCAAGGAAAAGTGGAATGCCAAAATACAGAAGTGACAAGCAAGTTAAAAAGGAAAGAAAAGACAAAATGATTACCTGAAAGGAGCAGTCGGGCTGATGACAGTCACCGAGGTCGAAAATGTAGCCGCTGTCGGTTATCTGATTTGTCGACGTCGGTTATACTGCCGACGTCAGTTGGGGAAGTGACCGGCGTCGGTCGGGGTTGTGGCCTGTGGTCGGGTCTGGGTTGGTTTCTGGGCTGTGGACGGGTTAGAGACGGAGACGAATTTGGATGGACTGGGGAGTGGGCTAGTTCTGATTAGGGGCCCTGTATAGGGTCTTTGTTGACAGGGGGATGAGGAAGTTGTCTAGGATTGTATGGAAAAGGGGACAGTGTGAGAGGAAGATGCACAGAGGACAGGGCCTGAGAAGGCTATTCAGCCTCTCAGGGAGAAGAATAGAGGGAGCAGGAAACAACAGATATACCAGATAACTGGAAGCTAAAGAAATGAAACAAAATGAAATAAAGACTGTGCTTACCTTTTTGTTTGCCGTATGAAGAGTGGGAGAGCCGTTGTTGGAGCCACAGAACGCTTGTTGCAAGAGGAGATTCCTGGTCTAGAGCCTTTGCACCTATTGCTGCTATTGCACGAGGTCCAAATGGAGAAGAGACGAATGCCAAAATGCCAAGATAATGCTGTTTGCGAGCTCAAGGGTCCAGGGGCTGCAACGGATGCAGAAAGGGGTAATTAAGGCTGCCGATGCTGGCAGTTTCGCCAACGTCGGCCGAAGGGTTGCCGACGTCGGCGGTCGCAGAATGGGGATAGAGGCTAAAAATAGCCTCTACCCATTCTTACACGCTGCCGAGCGAGGGGGTGTGGGAAGAACGGTTATGAAGACACTTAAATGGGTGTGGGGGGAAAGATAATGAGGGGATTTGACATAATAAATGCTAGGGGGAAGGTGGAGGGATTCAAGGGAGGATCCAAGGTGGCAAGGGTGAGGTGGAAAGGGGGCCACTCAATTAAAATACTTAAGTTTATTTTAATCAAATGGATGGAGAGGACCAAGGCCAAGGGTTAGGATAGGGGTTTGAGGTGGACAAGGGGGAGGACCAAGGTGCAGACATGTTTGCGGTGTCTACAGAATGTTGAGAACTCCTCTTTGGCTAGGAAACAATAACCTACAAATAAGAACACACTATCAAAAGGGGTTATTAGCAAGATAGTTAAGTGGACTACCTAGCATGAGCTAGATCCAAGAAGCGTAATCCACTATTGATAACAATCAAGTTGGAAATGATAAAGTAAAGTACTTTCATAAGATAAATGAAATGCAATACAAGAAGAAATTAAAATGCTTGTTAAAGAAAATTACTAAATCTTGAAAAAGTGGGTCAATACTCATGCTAAGGTGGGTGAAGTCAGGTTTGTAAAATAAAAAAAGGGTTTATAAACAAGTAGGAACATAGAAAGTTGGGTTTGGTTAGGGGTAAGGAGCTAAAAATAACTTGTTATTTTTTACCATAGTTATTGTAATGAAGTGTGTCATTTAAGTAGGTGTGGCAATCAGTCATGCACATAACTCCAGTTATCAAAAATTTCTAGGGTTAGAGGAGTTAGGTACAAGGGTAGTAAGGTCTGATGCATAATATTTAAACACACTAGCACAATAGTGAAGGGACCAAGTCCATGTTGGGATAGTTACATCATGGCAAGTTGAGGGCTATCTAGGGTATAAGGGTTTAAGGGATTCATGGGGTCTCTGGCACAAAGGCTCATAGGGATAGTTCCATCAATGCATGCTCAAATAGATGCGGTCTGGGCCTTATTAGTGTATGCAGGTAAGGGAGATATGGGGATGTCTATTCATCCTAAGGATGTCATTCAATTTTGGGTCTAGAAAAAGGGTGATTTATGATGGTTAAGAGGACTAAGTGGCATGAAAAAACCAATTAATACCAAGGTTGAGTCCCATTTCATCAACATTCTTCATGGGGAGATAAATTCATAACTCAAACAATCTATAACACAATAACATATAACATTAGCAATCAATATTCATTCATTTATATCTATATTTATCTGGTAATATCTTGTATACATTAAAATAACTAGTAGAAACCTTTGTTGCTCAATCCTAATTTTACTAATGCCAGTGGCTCATAAATAAGCATGGCTTACATCCGCTACTTAGTACTCAAGAATTAATCCTTTTATCATTCTTAAATTCACCAAAGCTTCACTATAAAATCATATCCTTTTCCTTTTTTCTCTTAGAGGTCACATCCTTTATATAGGCATTGGCCACTCTTCTTGCTAACTAGATAGGTGTGTGGCGAAGGATGGGTAGTTGAGAGCTTGTTGGCTCTATTATGCCATATAAAACAACTAGGGCACATGTCGAGTGTCAAGTTTTTTATCAAGGCTATATGCCTACCTACTCCACTACACATATCTTTGTGCTCCTCAAACCTTGAACTATCACATGTAAGATTAGGCAGGTATGCCTCAAAAATCATAATGCTCTACAACTATCAGCCAGCTAGCATAGGGACTCTAAGAGTCTATTTAGTCAGTGCCAAAGTGTGTAAAATGGGTCCTTCACTTCCTCCATGGGTCTCCACACTCTAGGGTTATTCTTAGCTAGTGTGAGATAAAGTATTCTCAAAAAGGGGGACCAACATCACCCCATACAAAAATTTTAGTCCACCCTAGACTAGCCCTGAAGTACCTTAGGTGCACATAATTCAAGTGCACCCTATCGTAGATCTTCCTTAAAATTTTCAAGGTCATGGATGCTACCTTTCAACTCTTTAATGGCATAATATAATTCTATGGATGATACTTCTAGAGAAATTACATTCATGCCTTCCAATTCCTTTATATAGGCTTCTAACCTTTCCTTCACCCTCCTCACTCCTACATCTCGAAGTTCACCTTACTCACTGGCCTTTGTTTGGAAGGCATGAAATACTACCTCTAGGTATTGATCTTATTTTTTTAGTTAGGCACTAAGGGAGTTGAATTATACCATCACCATCACCTACACCTAGTTGATCCTTGAAACTATGAATGAATGCTAGAGCAAGGCATCCTACTCCTTTATTTTCTTGACGCATGCATTGATGACCTCGACTTGGTCCATGAAGTTGTAGAAAATGGTGTATGATTATTTGGTTTCTTCTTCAATCTTAGTGAAGAATATTTAACCTATTCCATCTTCTTTTTCATCCCACCCCTTATATCCTCATAGGGTCATTCCTTCTCCTCCAGCACCAGATTTAGCCTTGGGATCGTCTACTCAATGAGTGCATAGGCGTAGTCAACCTCCTTCATGTTGAAGTTGTTGATGTTGTCTTATAGGGTTGGTTCCACTTCTTTAATGTGCTTAATCAATTTTTAGAGCTTGAGTTTCATTTCCTCAAGTTCCTTCTCTATGTCTTTAGCAATTTTCCTCCATCTACTAGCATAAACATCATTGATGATGTTCTTGCATGCCACATAGGTTACCATCTTGATCAAATCATTGGTTGAGTGCATGGGTTCATGTCATGGGGGCTCATCAGGTGGTATTCATGGCCCTATTTGGCCTTCTTGTCATGTTAAATGGCCTTTGTAGGGACCTCAAACTTTAGCTCATTCATGTAACATTTCATGGCCCATGAGACTTGGTGGTGCATAAGGGCTATGGCAATTCTTGGAGGCATGCACTCCATCTTGTATAATTCATCATCCTCCTTGAATCCCATCTATACTCTCTTGTAGTTCTCATGCTCAACCTTTGCTTCTTCTCTAAGATCTTCTTATTTTCTATCACTGGTGCTAGTCCCTAATTCATCAACTCTCTCTTCTTCTTCTTCTCTCTCCTCTCTAGCACTAGACTCACCATCTCATTCTTCTTATGGGGGTTCTTTGGCATAATTTTCCCCCACATTTTTTTTTTGTGTGGTACCTCTTCCTCTACTTATTTTTCTATAGTACTATCATTGCCTTTATGTTTCTCAAGTACCTCCTTAGAGTTGGGGCATGCCTTTTGTGTGTATTTTCCCACTATTTGGGTGTCAGTACCAAGTTTTATCTTAGCTTCTTCTTTCCTAGGCTCACTGCTAGTGAAACCCTTATTTCTTTCCTATTCCTCTAACATACGTGCCCTTTCCTCTTCAATTACTTATGCATCCCATTCCTTCTTCTAGGCATGTCCTACCTTTGCCTCCTCCATCCATTCCTCTTTCTTGGCCTTTCCTTTTTTGGGCTTTCTTTACACTACTTTCATGACACATTTTTACTCTCTTTTTTAAATTTCTTCATCCTCAAGGTCGTAAATATTAGCCTAGGCTAGGCTTGAGGCCCTCCACTCTTTATGCCTCTCATGTAAGGTGAGTGTTGCATTGATGTGGCCTTGGTCCAGGCCCATTCCTCTCCATTTCTTTAGCAGGTCTTCCTCTTCATCACCTACACTAGAGAGAGTTATTTCTTTATGTGCTTCACCTACTTTACTCATCTCTTCCTCTTACACCCTATGCATTTCTTCTCATTTCTACTCCTCTACTTCTACTATTTAGATGACCTCAATAGCCACCCCTACCTTGGCCATCTCTCTTTTTTCTCCCTTAACTCCCACACCTATTAGATATCAACCTCATACGAGCCAAGTCTCCTCAACCTATGCCTTGGTCTTTTTGGCTGTGTTTATGGTGGAGGTAAAGGGGATTGTTTACTAGGGGATGATTCTACATCCTTATGCACAATGTATGTGCCTTGTTCCCACTTTTCCTCTTCTGACCCCTTGTTTGATGTGTCTTCTTCTGATGTAGGGGAAAGGGCCTTTTCCTTATTTTTCCCCTTTGGGCTTGTAGGGGCTTGAGAGGTGAAGTACACATGCTTCTGGTATGATTCTATCATCAAGGCTTACCCCTCTAAATCTATCTTTAGCTTCAGCCTCTCCTTGATCTCTTCCAACATCTCCCCCTCTTCTTTTTAGGGAGCTTTTGCTTTTCCTAGGGCACGAGGGTTCCTTCCTCCCCAACTAAGACTAGGGGATCTCTTCATTTTTTAGTGTTAGACCCTCTGCCATCATCCTTCTAGGCTTCATAGCATAGTATAGTCTATGTTATGAAGCCTAAAATAAAGGATGATAGCACAGGATCTAGCACCAAAAAATGATGAGATCCCCTAGTCTTAGTTGGGGAGGAAGTAACCCTCGTGCCCTAGGAAAACTAGAAGCTCCCTAAAAAGAAGAGGGAATTTGTACCTCCTAAATAAGATCAATTTCTATCTAATTTGAGGCATCCTCTTTGTATTTTGTCGTACCTCCATTTGTATGAGGGAATTTGTACCTCATCCATCGACTCTCTGTGTCTAGCTCTTTAAATGGAATGTTAATGTTTTGTGTATTGGGATTTCATTAAGCACATCCTAAAAGAACTTGATTGAGAAGGTGAAGGGAAGATTTCACCATCCTGACTTGTTCTTATCCTTGAGTGTTAGGCAGATGATGTAGTAGTGTTGTATGATGATGATGGTTACCATTCCAAACATGCTCACTAGGATCCCTTGTGAGATGTGCCACTCTAACCCAAAGGCCTCTATGTATCACTCATACCACTTCAGTATGTGAGTATTATACTTAGCACTAAAGGATGTGGAGTAGCTAAAGTCCTTATATTTCTATGTTGAGCTTTCATGGTATTCTAGGAACACCCATAAGTTGTCTTCTCCACCTTTGGGGATCCCAATCTCTTTCATGACTATCAAGATGAGGATGGAGCCCCATCTAAATGTTCCCTTTGCATTGTGGCACTCCAACATGTTCTTGTTCATTTCTATGGAAATGAACTACACCATGTTGAAATTTACCCCTATGCCATGTGATAGGCTAAGAAAGGGTATTCCTTAGACACATCAGTCCATCTCCCTCTTGGGCATAGCTTTGAGCTGATAAGTCATGTCATCACCCTCGTGCCTAGGTCATCACACCTGATGACGGTGAAAGTGTATCCCCCCTTGAATTAATTAAGGATCTTTGTGATGCACTTCACCTCTTCATCATCACCCATGAATTGATGGATGTCTCTTCTAGAGTTTGGTATTCTAAGTATTCTATTGATTAAGCATACAGATATCTTTATGCATCATCCTGTGAAGTACATCCAGCCTTCATGTACATGCAAGAGTAAGAATTGAATAAGTTCCTTTGGCTTTCCAAAATAGGGTAACTCATAAAGTTGAGTTGTGCCTAAAGCCTTCAATCTATCTCTTATTAAGATTTAAAATATTGCATCTCCCTCTGAGGTCTTGTGCCCAGTGTCTACCATCCAGTCTTGCATCAAGTCTTGAAACTAACTTGGCATCTAGTGGTTGTATTATTGTAACTGGCATACATGCATGAATGTGCACCAATATTTATCCATCAACACTTCAAGTGGGAACTATATATGCTGGCAGGACATCTTGGTTAGTGCCTTAGCTTTCATCATCATAACATTGACCACTTCTACTGCTTGCACCCTTATCTTGGAAGTAGTTGCTTCTACTATTTAAACCTGCTTGGGTTCAAGTCATGCCTCTTCATATATTGATACCTTATACTTATTTGTCATTATAAATCTACTAAAATTGAAATGTAGGAGGTCTAGCTTATTAAAATTCCTAATTTTAGTTTGGCATGAGTTATCTATCTGAGCTTTTCTAGCTATTAATGGTGGTCTAGCATCTATTTTGGTTCACCTTCTCTATTTTGGTTTTAGTACACCACTTCACTCTTGATGTGCTTTTTGTTTTAGTTTGTTGTACTAATTTTTTTTCACTTGATGTGCTATTTATTCTATGATCATTTGCTCTCTTTGGGAAATTTGGCTCTAGTTCTTAGTTAGTTTCATGAGTTTGTAACCCTATTCATTTGCCCTTCACCCTTTTTATATCTTGATATGTCAACCACCATTATTAATTCCACCATCTGCACTTGATTTATGGTTTTTCTAAGAGATCATGAATATCTTCAAAAATTCCATGTCTTGTCTACATTAAATGCATATCTTTGTTCCAACATCACATTAAATACTTCTAACATCTTTTCGGTGATGTGATATTCTTTTTCAAATGGTCACTTCCTAGTTTTCTAGGGTGGATGCTAGCTATCCTTAATGATCTATTCATGTATGTATCCTTGGCATGACCTTCTCCTCTCTTGTGTTAACCTAGGTGCAGCACCTCACACATGTGCAATTTAACTTTGGTTTCACTTCTTCTAGCTACACTCCTCTTTCAACACACTCCTTTATATTGGTCAATTTTTCAAGCATCATCTTTACTTGGCTTGTCCTACCCCATACAAACTCCTTACACTGGTCCTCTGGTTATTATTTTCATCTGCTTTGCACACTTCATAAGAAGGCCATCTTCTCACCTATCTTACACTCAACTGATTTGAGCATCTTCTTTTCTCACCTTGCATCCACTCAAGTTGAACGTCTTCTCATCTAATTTTTCACCCAACATAGTTAAGTGTCTTCTCTTGCATTGGCCCTTTAGTGGCTCATCATTTTCAAGGGCTATTCTTGCCATCTCACTACATACCTTTTGTTTAGATGTTTCTTTTTCTGCTACTACTTGACTTGGAGGCTTCACATGCCCACAACTTAGGTGTCTAGCCTCATACACTTGTGGTGCAAGTGCTTGACTCACCCTATTATATTTATGTGTGGAGTGGTAAAACATAATGATCTTTGAAGCCATCTCACACTAGCTATTACCTATCTGTATAATAAGAACCACACAAATTAAAGAATCACATGGTTTGGATTGCACCAAACCTTATTTTAGTTAGGTAAATTCAAAATAATTATTGACCAAAGATTCAAAGTATAATTGGCATGATCACTACCCTATTACTGATATGGCTTCAATCAATTGACATTGAAATTCCCTTGAAGCATTTCACTAGAAAACATGCATAATTTACATATGCCTATTTCTAAAATGTGATGAATGACATAGGGACCCATCCATTAAATTTATAGCTTCCCTAGGTGCTACAATCATTTGGAGTCGTATAGCAAGACTAAGGCTCCTTCAGTTAGCACCTTGTGCTTGATATGCTTGTCATGCCACATCTTTTGGTATGCCTTCTCAACTTACTGACCCTACTTGACTCGTGCACACATCTTGTCCAAGCATTCCAATTCTTCTAACCTGGCATTCAAATATTCTTGGTCATCAGGTGGCCAATTCACATTATGCACAAATAAGGTACTAAAAACTCTATGGAAAAAACTGCTTCTATGCCAAACACCAATTGAAATGGTGTAGACTTGTTCAAGTGTTTGTATGTCATGTGGTAGGCCCATAGTACTGCAAAGACATGATCATCCCAATCTTTGTGACCTATGTCACATATCTTTGTGAGGCATGATCTAAATATCTTAAAGGCTTCAGTCATTTGATTAGCCTAGGGATGATATGGGGTGGTCTTGTGGTGCACCACCATGTATTCTATCAAAAGGATGTGCACCATCTCATTGATAAAATGATTGCCCCTGTCACTATTCAGACTTAACGAGCACCCATATTGGTGGATGATGTTATCCTAGATGAATTGCATAGATGTTATATTTATGTAGTTTTTGGTCAGTGCTACTTCAACCCACTTCATGAAATAGTTAGTTACCATGTGGATATATCTATATCCTATGTGTTATGATGTAAGGATGATTGTTCCTACAAAATTAATGGCCCATTTCTCAAATGACACCTAGGCTAGAATAAGGATGAGAGGCATCTCATCCTAATGGTTTGACTTCCAATGCACTAGCATACATCATATGCCCATGTGTATTCCTTGGCATTAATGAACAATTTTGGCCACTACAACCCTAATTATAAAATCTTGTGCACCATTATGTCTCTAGTACAGTGTCCTCCAGCTATCCCTTCATGTACTTCTTGAAGGATGTAGTATTGCTCATATTATAAAACACACTGATGTAAGACTTCATCCCTACTCATCTTGTATATATCCCCTTCAATGAACTAGAAGGGTGTGGCATAAATAGTAATCTATTTCTTGTACTTAAAGGATAGTGTTTGTGGTGCCAGCCATGAGGTTAGGAAAGTGGAAATATCTGTCAATTCTTTAGGAACATGATGAACATAATAGAGTTATGTGTCTGGCATATCATCTTGAATTGGCACTAGCACATCACCATAGTTTATGTGGGACAACGGTTCTACACCTAAAGTCTAATTTTTAGGTTTAACCATGACTAAAAATTGAAATTTCTAGAAGAGGACAACCTATTAACAAATGTGCCCATGCAAAATAGGTTTGTTTACGATGTATTTTAGAACCTTATGATCAAATAAGAAAATGAATGGTTTTGTTAGAAGATACTATCTAAAAAAATTTAGGGCATAGACCATTGTTAGTGCTTCACACTCAATGGTGGTATAGTTCTTCTTAGCCTCCATCATCTTTTTACTTATAAAGGAAATGGGGTGGTCCAGTTTGCCTTCACCTAGTTGCACCAAAATGACACTGATGGTTGAGCCTAATGCATCGATGTGGATGTGAAAAGGATTCATCTAGTTAGGAAAATAAAGTACCAGTGCACTCACCAACTTTAGGTTTAAACTTTCAAATTCCTTCTCTTGCACCTCACCCTAGTAGAATAGGCCATCCTTAAACAAGAGCTCCTTTAGAGGTGTGATGATTTTTTCATAGCCCCTTATGAACTTCCTATAGTAACCATAATGGCCTAATAAGGTGCAAACATAATTATACATGGAAGGGGTCTAGACCTAGATGATTATTGAAATCTTCATTAGATCAATGAGCAATCCATCCTTACAAATGATGTGCCTAAGTAGTGTGCCAAATAGGGTTGTGAAGATGCACTTCTTTAGATTCAATGATATCTAGAGTTGTCTACATCTTTCAAACATAATTTTATGTTGTCATGGTGGTCCCTTACAATACCATACATATTTTAGTCATCTATATATACTTGGAAGAACTTATGGATGAAGTCCTTGAAAGTGGTGATCACCACTCTAGAGAATACAGATGGCATGTTCCTAAGTGCAAAGGGCATCATGTTGTAAGAAAAATAACCTCATTCAATTATGAAGGTTTTTTTGGGCTTATCCTCCTCTATTTGTACGTAATGGTAATCTAAGAACCCATTGGTCAAAGTGTAGATTTCACAACCTATGACCCCATCTAGAACTTTGATAGTGAATGGTGCTAAGAAAGGGTCATAGACATAAGTGGTGTTTAGCATCCTATAATCAATTTAGATTTATATGAACCCATCCTTCTTGATGTTCATGACCATCATACTCACCCACTCTGATTATTTCACTGGGTAAATGACACTAGTGGCTAACATTTCATCGATCTTTGCTTTCACCTTGGCATATAGATTATGGTTCAATAGATAAGGGCACTTATTGACTGGTCTTGTGGCATCCATCAATTTGATTCTCATATTTCATAATGAATGGTGGGTTACCTTCATTTCATTTTAGTTACATGGGAAGAGATCTTGAAATTCCCTTAGGAGGTCTATGATGCATGTGACCTCTACCTCAAACCAGTATGTACCTATAGTGGCCATCTTGGGCTCACCTTCTGCATTGGTGTCTACCTGGGTGGTCTTGAGGGGTATACATTAGGGTTATTTTTTATCCTAGTGGGATTATTTGACCTACCTCATTCCCTTTGTCATATCAACTTGAGGATGCATCAGGTCACCATCATCTAAAGAGTTGTCATCAATGAGGTACATGAGCTTTTATTTACCTGTCAAGGCCCTCCAATTACACTCCTTTCAAGTCTCATCATCTTCTTCACTTAAGTCACTATGGAGAATTATTTATTTGAATAAAGTTATAAGCATCATTCATTTATCTTAGAACATCTAGTTTAAGTTTTCCTCTAAGATAGTTGTGTCCTCAAACATAGTTTGGTAGATGACTTGTAGTGGCTCCAATAATTCAAGTTTCTACAAAGAGAAGGAGAAATTGTGAAAAAAAATCTCCTTCAATGCATCCCAATTTCCTATTTCTTGGTGTATCTCATTCATGATGTACCATGCTCACACCCATGTCTTTAGAGTTCTATAGATGCATGCACTCACAGGCCTTGTGGAATGTTTTTTCCATAAATTGCCTATCTCTTCACAAAGCTAGATGTATGCAATTGGGTTAGAGTTTCCATTATATGGGGGTATGGCTAGATCCTCATTTCTCCTACCAAATCTAGTACACATGGATACCTTCACATCCTACCAAGTAGACAAGTTAGGTTTCTACATCGCCCACCAATGCATGGTAGTAATTTTTAGTGTATATACTAATGCACCCAACTGATCATTTTCTTTTGGGATACAAGCCTCAATATATTATGCATAGCTCTTAATAGGCTGGCTTCCTTCATATTTAGAGAGTGATATGAGTTTTCCCTTATTGGGTTAGAACACTCTATTTCCTATCTTCTTGGTATGAGGAGTCAACTTTTGGGGTCATGTAATTCTTACCAAGCCTATGCCAAATAGTGTAGATCCAGCTTTGCACACTACATGACATCTACACCTAGTGACCTCATAGGATTCTTCAACCCAATATTTTCAAGATACATATATTGTATTCAAGTCTGATTGGCCATCTTCCCAAGTGAGCACCCCTTATTCACTAGGATGGAGAGTCTTGGTGCCTTACGTTGTGACGCTATAAATGTGGTTGACCTCATCCTCAAGGTTAACACTTTCAATGTAAGGTAGTCCTTGGTCACTTGAAGGAGGTATCACCACCCTCTCCTTACCATTTTTAAAGGTCATTTAGTGCTTCTTGAAGTACATATTGACATTTTTTACATAGTACCATAGCCTTCCTAAGAGTTTCAGGTAGTTTTCCTCCTCTGCTAGCTCTATGACCTCGAAGTCAGCTTGGAATTCAGCACCCATGATGTCCACTATGGTTTCCTTCAAGATCCCTATGGACTATGCTCAGATCTTATTCACCATGAACAACATGTGTGATAATGGTCTCAAAGGTGGTTTCCCTATTTTCTCCTAGGTGTTCTTGGTCAGCATATTGACCTCTGCACCTATGTTGATCAACAATTCACAAACTAACCACCCATTGATGGTGGCATCTATTAGAAATTCTTGGTCATACTCGATGTTCTAAGTATGCCTCACTTCTCATTCCCACTCCATATGTGGTGCTACAATCTCTATTATTTGGGGATTGAATTCCCATGCTAGTGCTCTCTTTGCATGCCTTAGAATCAAGTCCTTTAGCAGGGCCAATACCCTTTCCATCTATAGGAGGCACAAGATCTTGGTCAACTCCTAGACTTTAGCCTCTTACTGGTCTTACGCTTTATGTGTCATGGTGGTCTGTGCTTCCAAGTATTGAGATTACTATAATTCACCCTAAACCTCTTATATCATGAGCATTACTTTCTTTAAGATGTCCTTTTAGCATGAAATATTAGAATATGGTGCTACTTTTAGATCTAGCTATGTCATGTACTCAGTGTGACTTAACTCTCCATAATCTAGGTGCAGGTCTTGGTTTGGCATGGTAGGTGGCTAAGTGGTGAGCATAATCTGCATCATGGTCTACACCTATGGAGGCCTCTTAGGAGTTTGTTATGGCTTGGGGACCCATCTCCCTTCTTTGGACTCATGTTGCACCATAGCAGCTCCTCTATCCATGTCAGGCTGACCTTACATCAGCTTCTTATAGATATCTAAGTAGTCTTCATCTATGTATAGGCCTCATTAGTACACACATGTTAGGTGTGTGGGATAGTCATGTTGATAATTCTAAATAAACCCACACTTATAACAAGATTGTGGTGGGAATCTCCCTCCACCATGTCTACCTCCTCGGCCACATGCTCCTCTTTAGTTACCATAACCCATGTTGTTCTAGCCATAGTCCTCATTCCCTTGGCCTACCTAGCCACCACCTAAAGTCATGACTTACATTGCATCTCTCAGCATATTTTGGTGTATCTCATTAGTGAATCTATAGTTCACCATCATGTGTGCATAGGAATCACACATCTTGCCATAAATTGTAGTATTTACTTGACCAATGCACTATAACAAGGGATAGTTTTTGGAGTCATGCACTCCATGACAAATGCCACAGTTGGGGAGTATTGCACAAATATTCCTACATGGATAGTTATTATTTGTGTGCACCTCTATCTCATAGTCGATGCACCATATCCCACCAAAAGAGTCATGTGCCTATCTAGTAATAAGTTTTTATAGTTGAGAATCCATCAATACAATATGTACCTCCATAAAAGGACTAATCCTAGTGTTAGCACTACCTACCACCTCAACTTAGAGCATAGCTTCAAGTGATTCATGTGGTTTTGTGAAGGTGTTCATGGATAGCACCCTCCTAAATGGCACCAACATGCCTCCAATAAACCATTACGTGTGCTAGGAGGGGTAGATATCATAAGGAAGCTTAGAGAGGATAGTTTTGAATTGTGCATCATAAAAGCACATGCTCTCAAATAACCCTTGACTAATCTCCTTGAGCATCATGATGCTCTATTATTCAAACTTAGGAATGTCAAACTCCATCAAGAATGCTCCCTTCAACATGTCATAGTTAACTATAGCCTAGTTTAGATCAAACTTATAATACTAAGTATGGGCATGATCCAATAGGGTTATCACAAACTATGTTACCTTACACTAAGGTTGAGTAGTTCCTTGATCCTACCACTATAATTCACATTTTAGCACATGATCTATGGTATTTTTAACTCCATGATACTCTAACAGATACATGGTCATCTCATAGTATATCTATTGAGGTGGTGATGCAAGATTATATGGTGCATGACCTCCTTGTGTCTGTATAAGGGGTGGTCCTCCAATGCCCCCACTTGAAGGGTTTAGCATTGACCCTAGTGGATTAGGGTATGTTGTAGATCTTGATGATGTGGCTCCACTCACTAGTGGTGTTATACCACTTCTTGTGGGTTATTTCCCAATTGGTGTGGTTGACATTCTTTACATGGTAATATTTGTGCTTATGTTCACAGTACATAGACTATCACCTATTCATTTAGTCATGCCATTACTTAGCTCCTCATATGGGATCACTTCTTCAATCACAAACCCTTGATCCAAAATATTGGTCTAATCATAGTCTATTACGGTAATAGGTTTAATTACCTTTCTACTATTCTCAAAAGGGGAATCTAGCACATGGGATTATGTATCAAGTTTAAAGGGGTTAGGTGCCTCCATCATATCCTCAAGCACCTTATCTTGTAGGAACCTACTATATCCCACACTTGTCTATAGAATCAGACCACTTTTTTCTTCCTCTACCTTAGCATGTTGTGATCTTTCAAAATATCCTTCCCCATGCCCTTCTTTATTACTATAGGACCTCTCGACACTTCCATGTTCTAGGTCTTCCATCATCCATCATCTATGCTTACTATAGTTTATCCTCTAGATCTCTCAAGTGTCAAGTTGTTTTTCCTCTTCCATGACACCTTTAATACACTTCCCCTTTCTTACCCTTTCACTTACCCATATGTGCAAGGACTTTTAGCATTCCATCCTCATGGTCTCTATCCCATAATCAACCATGAGCTTCTTTAGCTCAATGTGGAGTTCTCTAATAAATGCACCCCTTGGTTCTCAAAGAAACTCATGCTCTACTTCTTTGGGGCATGAAAAGGTTGACACTATGAACTCCAACACATAGCTATTCAAAGTGTCATCCCACCACTTGGCTATGGCATGTGTCCACACATTATCCAAGCTTTCCAACCTCTTTACACACTCTATGGTCCACTCAATGTACTATCCATAACTTCTTCATATAGTATCAACATATGTAACCAACCATTTATCTATGTGCTTAGGTAGCTCATAAAATAACACTTCGTATAATGGGTCATATAGATAAGTCTGTACATATTTATATAACTTCTCTCTTTCACACATGGGATACTTTTATGCTAAGCAATCATTTACTTACTCTATCCAAAACTTGACATTCTCAATTGATAGTCAGAGCACCACTCTATTGCAACATCTTAGCAATGGAATTCAACACATCCTAGCAATGAAACCAAAATGTTGTAGTGAAGTATGTCATTTAAGTAGGTGTGGCACTCAGCCATGCAACTCTAGTTATCAAGCATTTCTATGGTTAGAGGAGTTAGATGCAAGGGAATCAAGGTCTAGTGCACAAGATTTAAACACACTAGAATGTTGGCATCAATTTCACGTAAGGTGTGAACCTTATGCCCTCACCCAAAGCATGATAGTGAAGGGATGAGGTTTTTGTTGGGCTAGTTACATTATGGCACAGTCAAGGGTTATCTGGGGTGTAGGGGTTCAAGTGATTTATGGGGTCTTTGACATAAAGGCTCAAATGGATAGGTCCATCAGCACATGCTCAAATAGAGGGGGTCAAGGCCTTGTCGGCATATGTAGTTAAGGGAGTCCACATGAGGATGTCTATTCATCTTAAGGACATCAGTCGACACTGGGTCTAGCACAAGGGCCCTTCATGGTGGTTAAGAGGGCTAAGTGGCACATGAGTACCACTTCTTACTAGGGTTAAGTCTTAGTTCATCAACATTATTCATGGGGAGAGAACTTCACAGCTCAAACAATTTACAACACAATAACATATAACATTAGCAATCAATATTCATCTATTTATATCTATATTCATCCATTAATATCTTATATATATTAAAATAACCAATATCAGCCTTCATTACTCAATCCTAATTTTCCTAATACCAACGACTCATAGATGAGCATGGCTTACATCTGTTATTTATAACTCAAGGCTTAATCATTCTATCACTCTTGAATTTACCAGAGCTTCACTATAAAATCATCTTCTTTTCCTTTTTTTTCTCTTGAAGGTCACCTCTTTTATATAGGTGATGGCCACTCTTCTTGTTGACAGGATAGGCACGTGTCAAAATATGGGTAGTTGAGAGCTTGTCAGCTCTATTATGCCATATAAGACAACCAAGATGCATGTTGGGTGTTAAACTACCAATCAAGGATGTATTCCTACCTACTTCACTATTCATATATCCATGTTCCTCAAGCCTTAAACTACCACGTGTAGGAATGGGCAGGTATGCTTCAAGAATCATGACACTCAACCATCAGTCAATAGGCACGGGGACTCTAGGATTCTATCTAGTTAGAACCAATGTGTGCAAAAGGGGTCCTTCACTTCTTCCATGGGTCTCCACACTTTGGGGTTGGTCTTAGCTGGTGTGAGATCATGTCTTCTCAAAAATGGGTCTTAAAAATAGTGACCATTGATGGTTGGGTGAACTATCGATGGTTAAGTTGACTGTCAATAGTTGGGTAACTATCAGTGGTTGAGGATGACCATCAGTGGTTATGTTAACCATTGATGGTTATCTGTGGGCTTTTTAAGGTTACTAAAAGAGAATTTGCAAAGTGAGTAAATGGTCATATAAAGGTTCTATCAAGGATCTGATAGCTAGGAAACAAGGTGCAGATAGGTTTGACTAGGTTAGGGAGGTTAGAAATCCAAATAAAATAAAGAATAAGTAAACTATACCTATATCTTTCTAGATAGTTGATGGTGGAAGGTTGAGACAATTTCACTAGAGTAACAGTACTTTAGCCTCAAAAGAAAATTTGGTAGAGGTTCAGGTCTCTTTTGTTTATGTTGAGTTGTTGTAAGGAGACTAGATGCTGGAGAACTTGAATACCTATGTGCAAGAAGATTTGATAGTTTAAACATGGATCTTTTTCACCTCCCACTCCCCTCTTTTTATAGACAAAGATAAATGGAGGATGGAAGGTTCCCTATAGGGTGAGGTTGTTGATCACGATGCTTGGAAGTTTGTTAGCATTGCATATGATAAACATATTAAATTGTGCTTCATTATCTTACACATAATTGTGATGTGTTAAGAAGGTGAGAAAGTGAGGAGGCCTGACCATTGATGATTAGGATAACTTATAGTTAGGTTGACCATCGATGGTTGAGTTTCTAAGGGAAAAAGGGTCAAACCAAGTCAAAAAGGGTTGGTTAAAATGTTAAGTTAGTAGGTTGATGATTTAGCTAACTAGGTGTTCAACTAGACTCAAGGTTTTATAGGGGTCTTAAGGTCTTTTGACAACTAGAACTATTGTGTGTATTTTTGTAGTGTATGTAGACACAAAAATTATGTCACACATGTGCATAACTCCCTGTGTTAAAACCCCCCTTGAGACCCTTTTCAATAATCATAATTTAGCCTCCCTAACCCATGCTTTACCCCTCACATATTTAATTAATTTAAAATATTTAATTAAGTTAATTAAAAACCCCTTTTGCCACCTTACTTGGCCACTTCATTCGAAGACTAATTCTTACCTAATGAGTCACCTCAAGACTTAGTCCCCTTATCCTAACTACCCATGACTTGTTCTCACCACAAAAATAAATTCCTAACCAACTATGTCCTTTTTAACCTTCTATTTCTACCATTTTGTAATAGATACCACACTTGGCATGAGAAACAATAAAAAATAGGCTAAAGATAGTATTTTTACCTATTCTAATGCCACCAACATTGGTCAACCCATGGCTGACATCATTAGGATCACCGATGTTGGTTATATAATCCAAACTCAAAACTAATGTTCAGGTCAATAGAATTCAATAAAACTCATTCTTATTTACATATAGGCTTTTGGCATTCAACTTATGACATCTTGGCTTACTGTTATCTTACATAAGTCAATCTAGATTAGGAACCAAGCTCTTGAGAACTAGCAGCACCTGCTTGTTTTTTCTATTTAAGGCATCAGTTCGGACTACTTGATAGGATCCATCCATCTAGCACTTATCATTCAGTCACCATTACAACTAAGTACATCACATATTCTATATGTCTTTAAGTAATAACTTTGTGACTCACTTTACATCTATTATTTATTGCTTTACACATTCCTGATCAAACCCCTATGAAAGAGTTATAAAGCTTCCCCACTTGTTTCCCATTGTTCCAACACACCAAACCCCTAACTAGATCCATCCAAATAATACTCTCTCCCTCACAACTCTCCTCAACTTTTTAGACTTGACCAAAACAATTTCCCAAACCCAAAAAAGCCTCTTGCAAGCTCCTAGGAAATATTGCCCCTACCAACCTTAGCATCCTAACCAATATTAGTCACACTTCCCTATTGACCTTGGTAGCCTAACTGATATTGGTCACTTTTATTGCCGACCTCGATAGCCTAACCGATGTCAAAAACTATGTATTTCTAGTAACCCTTCTAAAACCTACCTAAATAACTTCTAAAATATAAACTGAATATACCACTGAAACTCTATTACTTTTTGCTACACTTAGGTTGTGAATAATGGTAACATTATCTCTCTTTTTTTCTCTCTTGGTTATTTATTACTCTTTTGTCTCTCAAAAGTTGACTGTCATCTCTAAGGAAGTTTAACACTTCTTAGAACAAGTTCATAGCTTGGCAACCCACTCATTTATCTACTAATAAATCTTTTGTCATAGTGCTTTCTTACTTTTAGGTAGTCCTCCCTAGCTAAATAGGAGTGTTCACAATGTCTGGTTATGGTGCACAAAGCAAATTGGGTTCATTCTAATCACTTATCCCTATCCTTCTTCTCTATTTTTCTTTAGACTTGAAATAGACAAATTTTAGTGAAACATTTTTGGCACGCCTGGTGGGACCTTGGAGTTTTCCTTGGGTTTATTTCTTGTTTTAAGCATTCATATAGGTGAATTATAGTGAAATTTTCATTTATTATAATTTCTCTTTTTTTTCTCCCTCAAAGCAAAAAAATTCAACATTTTATTTTTTGTTTAAGGGCAATAAACTGAAATTCCTCCTTCCTTGCTACTCTTCTTTTCTCTTTGCCTCTAAAAGAAATTTATCATTTTTATTACAAGTTAAATAAACTCTTTTTTCATGCACATTAGGATAATGAATTTCATTCTCTACTCCTATTTCATCTTTATTTTCATTCGAATCTAAACATTTCAGATTTGGATTTAAAACTTACTACACTTCATTATTTGCTTGATACATATTAGCTCACCTATTTAATTACAAGTATTATAAATAAATTGTAGTGCACCTATGTTACACAACTAGATCAAACTCACAAAAACAAACATGTAAACTCACCTGAGATAAGGCCCATCGAGATTTCATCACCTAGTGGATCACCTTACCCTACTCGACTATACTACTTGGATTTCACCACCAAAGGGAAAACTCACTCCGTTCTTTGGTAGAGTATAAACTCTAGGCAGAAGTTATATTTTGGCTAAGTGGCTTAGCTTGGCTTTAGATCTATGAAGTTTAGGGAGCAAGCTCTTATAACAAGCCATGTACCTGATCTAACATAGATTTCCTCTTGAGCACTAAAACTAACTTGAAACTAGCTCTATATTGCTTTCTAGTACCTTCGATAGCCAAATTTTCTTCCTAGTATCTGATTAAGGCATAATCCAACACGAGACTAAAATTAATCTCTAGGAGTTAATAATTAGTGGTTGTATGCTCTTTTTCTACTTTTCTATTGCCTTTTATATTCTAGAGTTGGTAAGGATGTTTTTTACTCATTCACAAAATAAACACTATTTGTAATACTCAATTTGTATACCCTATTATATCAGGGTTTCTCAGTGTTCTTCCTTCATACACAAACCTCTTTCATTCTCTATTTTACTTAGATTTTACTTATAGGTTTCTAAAACATTAGATTTTCCATCTCCCACTAGATCACAGTGACCGACATCGGTTAACTACACAGACATTGGTAGGCTTTAGCTACCAATATTGATTAATCCCACCAAAATTGGCAAAATTTTACGACTGATATCAATGGCTATTTAATTTTAATTTTCTCAAAACAACAAGATAAAATAATACACTTACCTACACTCAAACCTGGTTTTTCCTGATTCTATCACTAATACAGAGTATTAAGACTATTTATACTTCTTCTTGCATGGTATTGATGTGATCTCAAGCCAAAATTCTTGCCAATTATGCAAGCTAGAAACCACTTCTACCTTATCTTCTTATTGTTGATTCAGTCATGCAACATACTTCAGAAACAAAGCATACTCCCAGCCCTGACCAAATTCCCATTATGCCTGAAGGAGATCAAGATTTTTCTAAATTTATTGATCACAATGTGTCATCCCTTTAGCATTACCTTACCATGAGCCAAACCCATAATTCTTTAGGTGACCCAATCTATGGTATGCCAATCTCATTAATGGAGAAAACATCAATTTTAGTTGTCTTCGTTATTTTCCCTATGGTTACTCAAAAAACCACCTCGACAAGTAACCCAACCATAACCAATATCCAAAGTTTAGCATCACCAACTATTCAATCCCTCCTAAAACCTAGCATGACTTCCTTACTTTCATAATTACAAATAGTTTAGTCAAGTCACACCTAGTTTTAAAATTTGGTGGTGCCTATTCCATCTACTCTCACACCTATAATTACCTGAGTTATGACTCACCTTCATCTAGTCTAACCATGCTAATAACCCAACCTATAATAACAACATCCAACCAAAGCATAGTATCTAACCCAATGGGACAATCCCCTTTTCTTTTTGTCCCCTAACCTATGACTCATTATCCTTATGTTTCAATGACATAACCTTAGCAAGCTATGTCATATGATCCCTCTATTTCCTGTCTGGTTCCCTATAACTTAGGAGGTATCTCCCAGAGTAATCCCCCTCTAGACCTCATTAAGATGATGATGGACAATATGTATAATCTAGAGCCATCTATTTTTGGTTTAAAGAATGTGTTATCTTATGATCATATATGTAATGAACCCATCTATCCTTTTATGCCTATTCAACCTGATCCAAGCCAATGGGAACTCCCTAAATTTACTCATTTTCAAAGTAAAGAGGATCCAAAATAGAATTTTTGAGCATTTATACATTCTTATTATTTAATAGGGCACGAAGATGCATTACTACTTCACACTTTCCAAATGTCTCTTTTAGGTGTTTCCCTAGATTGGTATAGATCTATACTAAACACTCACTTTTCTCATTTACCCACCTCTCACAAATATTCCTAGACCATTTCTCTATTAACATTTCTAAAAAGGTTTCTATTACAAACCTTTATTCTATTAGACAATTTGATGATGAGTCTATCCTAGATTTTATCGCTCCTTGGAGAGGCTTGATTAATTAACTCTCCTTCTCCTTACCCCAACCTAAGCTTATTGATCCCTTCTCAAGGGCATGTGCTACGCACATTTCATCCACATTCCACGTACAAACTTTTTGTGTATTTGATGAGGCCTTTACAATGGCACAAAAACTCAAGATTTAGGCTATAAACGAAGGTAGAGTCAAGTTACACAGTAAGAATGCCAGTTCTAAATTGAATGACTCCTCTTCTTCTAAAAATTCTCCTTTTAACCAAAAATCTAACAGCTCCACCAATTTGGTGGTCATTAAATCAGCTTCTTCCATAACTACTAACCAATCTAATTCCTTGACTTCCCAAAATACAACCAAGCAATTCTAATAATGGTATGAACAAAGACAATACACTCCTATTAGGGAGTCATATAAATTCATTTTGGAAAAATTATTACAACAAGGTGTCATAACCCTTCCTCAAATCAAACCTCCTATATAGTTTGACCCCTCCCATCATATTCCAACTTGGTACAAGGAAGATAAGTTTTGTGGCTACCATCGAGTTAAAGGCCACAATTATAATAACTGTAAGACATTCAAGAACATTTTTCAAGACATGTTTGATAGGGGTGATCTCATCTTGTATAATCCTAAAACACCCACTAATCAAAATATGGATGTGTTCAAACAACCTTTTCCCAACCTTTCACCCAATCATAATATTGTTCAGACCATGACTAACTCATGTGATAATAATATCCATATGGTTAATATGGTCTTTCTTTTACCTCTAGTTCAACCTCCTCCTCAACAGAAGGCACCCATTTTATCAACTCCTCCCCCACAGTCAGTGGCATTTATTTTTCCCATTCTTCCTCCCCAGGTAGAAGAGATTATTTTACCCATTCCACTCCTACATGAGGAATAACCTCCTTTACCACTCCTTTTTCCACTAGAGGAACCTATATTTCCAATTGTTTTTGCACCAATGTTACCTATCCTTTTACCACTTGAAGACCATGCCTTACCCATTATGCAACCACATGTTGAGGGGAACATCAGTCCTATGTTATACCCTCCTAAAGAGCCTTCTTCACCTACCTCTCCTCCACCAATAGAGATTATTACCCCATCCACTCCACCTTTATACCTCGAAGAGTCCATGTTATCCAATCTTACATTAGATGAGAGACCTATTATGCCTACTCCAATTATACCACTCTTACCACTTATTTTACCTATGGAGGATCATACTTTACCTATTCCTAACCCACATGTTGAGGGAGCAATAATACCTATGCTCTACCCCCTTGAGGAACCCTCTTCACCTACCTCTCCTCCACCCATGGAAGACCATGCCTCTTCTCTTATCTCTATCAAACATAACTCTATTGTGGCTCTCTCTCATCTTTGGCCCAAAGTAATAAAGACCAATAATTTCCCTCTTTTTTAATCATCTTAGCCTTTTAAATAAGCAATCATAAGGCCTACATAAACCTCATCTAAACCTTTCTCATAGTTGGTGAAAAATCTAGAATTTTTTGACTCTATGAAGCTAGTTCACGCAACATTTTAGGACTGACTTAAAACTCCTTATCCAACACAATGAGTGTCGACCTTTACCACCAACCCTCTCACTACCCTTTACCCTAAGGTCTTTGACAAAGCCAGAGATTCTTCACTAAAATCACCAAAAATTCATCCATCCATGTCAGAACCCTCACCCTCACAGGCATCTACCACAATAAATTAGATCAGGGCTTTAGGCATATGCCCCATCTCTAATCTAATTCATCCATAGGTTAAATTAGATATAACTCTCCAACCACAAGTTGGAGTTTTGTGGCCTAAATTATATAAAAATGTTAAGCTTCCTAGATCTCTCTGATCCTTCCCTCTTCAACCCTCAACTTTATCATCAATTTTGGGACCACACCCCTCTACTTTAGCTGGAGTATTATCGATCCAAGTAAAACAAAATGCTAAGTTACCTCCATTACTACCTTTTCCACCTAGTAGGCCTTTCACATCTGACACCATGATACCTAACACCAAGAAAGTGTTAGCAAAACATGTAACTCCACCACCACCAAATAAGGCACCATGCAAAATCACCCCTGTGACTCTTAAACAAAATAAGGTGTCTACTCCTATTACCACAACAAGTGCGAGCCCACCTATAGGCTCTCAAAGATTTTTTCTACTTCAATTATTACAATATTTTGTAATAACTCTTCCTCCCATTAAGCCTTATTGTCTTCTTGGAATGAAGCCATCTTTGTTTAATGATACACAAGTGTGTTTATATCATCGTTCACTTGGACATTATATTGAGAGTTGTAAGGCTCTCACAATAGTCATTTGGAAACACTTTGATGTTGACACTCTCTTTATTGAGGCTCCCATTAACATTCCTATTATTCTACCTCTATCATCCACAATGCCTTCTACTATTCCACCAAAATTCAAACTCAAATATGTCATACCCTATTGGCCACCTCTTTCACCTATATTTTAGATCAAGATAGTTAATGTGGCCACACGGTCATAAAACCAAAAGGATAAGGGTAAGGAAAAATTAATTACTCCTTGGGCTCATCCATTTTCCAAAGACACTTCTCCAAATCCCAAGGTTTCCATCTTAGGGGTCTCGAAGCTGATATCTTCAGACATTATTCAAAGCTCAATGGCTAAACAACTTCACCAAACTCCTATGAAAATGTCCTTATATGAGTTAATCCAAAACTCATCCCAACATCATCAATCTTTGATTAGTGCCTTTCAATTATTTGAGGTACAACCTAATGATCCCCAACCTCTTGTAGCTTTGGTCAACTCTTTTAATTCCATCTCCTTAATTTCATTTAGTAATTCAAAAATTACAGTTTAGCACCTTGAAGATCAAGATTCTATTTATTATCGTATATATTGATCAAACTCATGTCAAGAGAGACATGATTGATGAAGGAGCTAGTATTAATATTATTTCCACCCATGTCTACAAATAGCTAGCTCTTCATATGAATTACATGTCTCAAACTGACATGGTACTCTACTCCTTTAATGATACCACAGCTACTATAGTTGGCACTATTATTTTACATATCTTTGTAGGTCCCCACATAATTCTTAAACTCTTCTATGTTGTGGAAGGAGAGTTCCAATATAACATACTACCTAGATGACCTTAGATATGTGTTATGGTATGTGTAACCTCAACTTTGCACTGTTGTGTCAAGTTTGAGCACGATAGGCAAGTGCATGTTATACCCATTGACCCACCTCCATTTAAAACATGAATTTTAGTCCCAATGATGTTCTCATTCCATTAAAGACATCATCTTCTTTACATGATACTTTCAAAGTTTCCATAAGCTCCACTACCCTTGTTACATAGATATCGATAACACAAATTCCTAACACATATCCCATGGAGGAAACTTTTAAATATTTATCACTCAAAGAATATCATTTTTTGATGCTCGACATGTTCTATACTCCACAATAGTATGAAAAGATTCATATACACCCAAATTATGATCCTTGTATTGGGATGGTCATCCTGTATGGGCCCCCTAACATTTGAACTAATTTCACATATAGGGGAATTGATTAGGCTCCCCTATTGATAATCCATCCTCTTCACCACAACTATTTACCTATGCTTTCTATTTCCTGAGCAAGCTTAGATTCGGTCACACTTATCTCTATAGGTCTGCCTAGAAAAGATTTAGTTTGGGTCACTATAAGTAGGGAGTCCATATGCCTATTGAATATCCCACTAGCCAAACCATTGAAAATGCCAAAAAGAGGCATGGAGTGGGTTATGATGAACCAACTAAACTCATCAAAAATTCCCATGTACTAATTATTGAAGAGCCAGTCTCTCCTCCTCCACCCTCTTCTCTACTATCACCTACCAAATTGGAGGTATCTATACCTCTTATTTTATTTTATTTCCATAAATTCCATCCATTTGGAACCTCTCACCTATCGCCAGGGTAAGGAAACAAGGTCCCTTCCTCTCATTCATCCTAAAATAATTGATGATGACTCTTTCACTATTAACATTGTCTAATGTCAAGATGATGATTCTATTCTCACATACATAAGTCTAGATGATTCCTATATCTAATGATTGCTCCCATATAAAACACAAGCTATGTCAAATGAATCAACCATTGACATTAATTTGCCTTCTCACGATAACCCTCATGTCCTTAATATTGGCCAATCTTTGGATTCCTCTGAGCAAGATGATTATGCCAAATTTCTTAATAACCATAGCAAAGCCTTTGCTTGGTCTTATAATGACATTCATGGTATTGACCCCTCTATCATCACCCATAACATTGTCACCAATTGAGATGCTAAACCTATTAAGTAGAAGCTTCACAAGATGCATCCTTATATTGTTCTCTTTGTAAAAGAAGAGCTCCAATGCCTCCTTTTTATTAACTTTATCCAACCCATCAACTACTCATAATAGATTTCCAATATTGTTCCTATCACAAAAGCAACTAGGGTAATCCACATTTACATTGACTATCATGGATTAAACCTCACTTGTCCAAAATATGACTTTTCATTGCCAAGTATCGACCAATTTATTGATATAATGGTCAACCACGAGATGCTATCACTTATAGATGGGTTATCTAGATATAATCAAATCCTTATCACTCCTGAGGATCAACACAAGATGAACTTCATTAACCCATGGGGGAATTTATGTTATCAGGTCATGCCTTTTGATCTAAAGAACACTGGTGCCACCTATCAACATGTTATGGCTTACATCTTCCATGATTTCCTACACAAAATTATGGAAGATTACGTGGATGACTTACTTAGGAAGTCTAAGCTTCACCAAGATCACTTAATGATTATCAAAATCATATTTACTCATCTCCTCCAATATAACATTTGACTAAACCCAAAGAAATGTGTCTTTGGTGTTCTTTCCAATAAGCTCTTAGGTTTTATCATTTCTCTTCATGGTATTAAAGTTGACCCTACTAACGTTAGAGTAATGCTAGAGATGCCTCCACCTACTAATATCAAACAATTCTGTAGCTTGCAAGGAAAACTTTAGTCAATCCACCGATTCATCTCTCAGTTGTCATATTGTTGCCAACCCTTTCACCATCTCCTCAAAAAATATGTCTCTTTCTATTAGAATACAAATTGCCAAGAAGATTTTGATGCACTCAAACAATATCTCCTTTCCCCACTAGTTCTTATTCTACCTAAGGAAAAATAGCCTTTCTACCTTTACATCTCTACAACAAACCATTCTTTGGGTGCTATGATTGTACATTGAGATGATCACCATCGATAATAGGTATTTTAATACATAAGTTTCACACTTATTGATTATGAGACTCGATAAACCCATATCAAAAAACTTTACCTCGCATTAGTCTTTTCAGCCTCCAAGCTCTACCATTATCTCTTAAATCATAAAACCTATGTGGTCACCGATACTGATCCCTCAAATGCATGCATTCCAAGCCATATAATAACCAACATGTAGCTCGGTGGCCCATACTTCTTGCTAATTTTGACTTAAAATTTATTCAAAAAAATTTATCAAAGGGCAAACAATCATTGACCAATTAGTTGTCACCCCTTTACTAGATAACCAACCATAAAACCTTGAATTCCTCGACAAATCCATCACAACGATCTTCACCAATGACATCTCCTATCAAATGATGATGTTTTTTAATGGATCTAAATGTCAATATAGTGGGGGTACAAGGATCATTCTTATTCCTCTAGATTGTGAGCCTATGCCGTTTTCATTTAAACTAGAATTTGAATGTACTGACAATATGGTTGAATATAAGGCTTTGATCTTAGGGCTTCAAATGGCTCTCTTATTGGGTATGAAGTATATAACCATTTTTTGTGATTCTCAACTGGTGGTTAATTAGGTTAATGGTTCTTACCCATGCAAAAACAAAATTCTACAGTGGTATAAACATTGTGTAGATATGATATTGGGATCATTTGACTCTTATCTCTTACAAACTATTCCTCAATATACAAATAAGTTTTCTAACACAATGGCTTCACTTGCTTCACACATACCCTCTTCATCCTCTTCCTCAAGAATCTATGTCACCGAGCATC